>BQNB010115908.1:0-15603 GCA_026074375.1 Tanacetum coccineum
TCGATAGATAATCTAATATTGTATATGTTTCGGGTTTAATCCCAAGCAAAACCCGAGCCCGGGTCCTAGTTATATATCCCGCGCATCACTTTTAAGTGTCGGGGTATATAAGGAACTTTTCCACTTGGAAAAGTAAGTTGTTCAAGTTGTTGAAAATATCTAAAATATATCTTTCTCTTTTTCTCTCTCAATTCTCTCTCCTCTTTCTCTCTCTAAACAACTCAATCTTTCTCCTTTCTAGTTTTCGATTCGTGTTTAAATATATGAAGTGAAGTGTTACGGGATCCTACACTACTTTTACTCCCACTCTTGCTCCCACAAGTATCTATAGGCTTCACAGTCTTTTCTTTAGTACTACTATCTTCTTTCTTTTCCAGAGAACTACTACCATTAATGTTAATAGTTCCCATATTCAGATTATCATTCACTTTTACTATCCTTTTACCATTCTTGTCATTAACTGGTTTGTACACAGTTTTAGTATACAATCTTCCAGCCACATTATTATTCTGAAATGGTTTGACAATCTGATTCACCTTCTTTTGAGCATTATTTTTGTAAGTAACTTCAACAAAATCATTAGTTCCCCCATCATGTTTATGTACTTTATCAACATCAACATTTAACTTTTTATCATTCTTGGGACAGCTTTTTTAAAATTGTCAAACACACTACATTGAGAACACACAAAAGGCATCCAATCATATTTAACCTGAATAGTCTTTACACCAGTAAGTACTTTCTCAGCATTCTTATAAACAACATCAATCTTATCTGGTATCCCTTTTTTAGCTTGAACTTCAACTAGCACCCTTGCAAATCCAAGTCTTCCAACTCCAAGTTTACAAATGCTTGCAGTAACAGCATCCATTATCAGTGGCTTTCCAATTCTGCTTGCAAGAGCACTTATTCCATTTACAGTCTAGGCTTCTAATGGAATGTTACACTTTTTCAGCCAAAGTGGTAACACATCAGGTTCAATTTTATCAACACACATATTAACATCCCACTTTTGTATTACCAAAGGTTTATTATTCACCATCCATGGCCCATTATCAACAACAAAATTCATACCCTTTTCATGGTGGAATTTGAAGAAGAACATTCCACAATCATTTTTAGTTACATCCTTAAATCCATGTCTACTCCACATCCTTCTAATATTATACCTCAGTTCATTAATATGCATTTTACAGCCCACAAAATAGCCACACAAGGTTAACTGCCATTTTTTACTCCCTTCCTTAATCATTTCATCATCAAATATTACAAACTCATTACCATTTTCATCAACCTCAGTCTGAATTGTTTTGAGCTTATTATCAATTAAGTGTTCAGCCTTGAATGTTGCAGCAGCATATGATTTTTTAACCTCCTTTTCCGAATTATCATTGGGTAAATTAGTAGTAGGTTTGCTTACATAGGAAATTTCTTCATTCTGGGTAGCTAAATTCACCTCATCCAGTCTACCATTATCATCACATCCTTTGTTGTTCCTATCTTCCCCAACTTTATTCCCAGGGACAGACTCTACATGTTTTTCCATACTAGTACTCATAGTGTCATTATTCACCTTAATACCCTGAGACTCTTCCCTAACTCCCTCAAGATCCTCCTTACACTCCCCTTTTATAACTTTACCAGTATCCCTTTCCTCATTCTGATCATCAATCTCTATCTCATCCCTAACATCACCATGCCTATTCAATATCTTAGACTCCCCTGCATAGTCAACTGTACCATTCATACCATCATTAACATCCTTATTCATTTTTTATTCAGTTTTTTGTTTAGTCTTGTTCCTACTAGAATGCATAATCGAATTATCAAAAATCTTAGTAGGCTTAATAGTTCGTTTAGATCTCATGATTAGGGCTTAAATATAAAATTGGGGAAAATTAGTAATAGATCCAAACTAGAAGTTGAATACTTCCAGAATACTAAACTAGTCACGAACACCTGAGAAAATCAAGTAGAACCTAATAATTCCACATTCTGAGGAAAAAAATCAAAATCTCGATTTTGGCGCCAAAGTACAAAATGGTGGATTTCGAACCAAACACTCAAAATCTTCAAAATTACCCTCAAACGATGCGAAATCAAAAGACGAGTCTAATGCACTAATCAGAAATGAGAATTGAGATGGAAATTTGATAGAAATGGAGATTTTTTAACATGTACCTGTTTTGAAGGAAGCGAAATATGTTGTATAACAGGTTAAGCGAAATATGTATTAACAGGTGAGCGAAATATGCAGGTTTAAGTTGTTGAGCGAGACATGTCATTTACTAGAAACAAACTCTGCCAAATTTTTTATAACTCATGCGAAATATGACTACATAAGTGTGCAAAACATTACTAAACATAAACGTGCGAAATATGTGTGAAGTTTAAACCTTGTGAGTAAGTTTTAGCATATTTCGATTTCTTCGGTTTCGAGTTTCGTCATTCGCGGGTCTTAAAACTATACTCAATAAGATCGCGATCCTTCGTTCATCATAATAGTGTGTTTATTTTTGCTTAATAATCACTAATCGAGACCAAAAAGAAGATTGAAATTAAATAACCCTACACGTTATTAAACGAGGAAGAAGATAACAAAAATACGCATGGAAATATTCTATATTAATTTGAAATTTCATTTTTATACTTTCAACCTTTAAGTTTCCAAAATTTCACTCTTAAACCTTAGGTTATTACACCTTATTAATATTAGTACCTAGTGATAAAACATTCTTTAACTCTTACCTTTATTTGTTCATACTTTTCATTTTTAGTCATTTTTTTATCAAATATTTCAACTTTAGTCCTTAGTTATAACAAAGTTTCAATTTTAACCTTTCTTTTACAATAATAATAATAATAAATAAAAAATAAAAATTTAGTTTTAGTTTTTATCATTTTCACCGTTAGTCATTATTTTAAGTTTTTTATAATCGTTAATTAAGCTCAAGTACCTTAACGTCAACAACGATTTTTTTTTCGAATAACAAATCATTTTATCTACTTAAGATTCGTAATTCATTCACAACAAATAATATAAAATGGAAACAAAAGATGTGATCTTCGTGTTCAAAAACAAAAGATGTTCATGCCATAAAATACAAAATGTCAAAAGCAAAAGAGATGCATGGCATATTTTCGTTCTTTTCATTCACACCTTCAGGTTCTTTCTAAAGAAGACTTAAAAGGCACTTGTATCGAACATGGATTCAAACGTGCATTCATGTTACTCTTTAGTCAAGATAATGATACTTTCACAAGTATGATGCTTCTCAACATAGATCAACTACAAAAGCAACTTGACAAAGACGAATTTCAAGAAGACGGATCCATAGCAGTCTTTTGGGTGATCAACAGACAGTTTTAGAAGTTCATTGATTCGCAGTTTACTTTGGATTACGACAGTCAAATGGCTGACAAGTATTTTGCCGAATACACTGGAATCGAAGTTACACAGTTCAGAGAAATGTTACTTCAACACATGACTAATGTTAAGAAGTCTGTTGTTGAAAGAACACGTCATCAAAGACAATATGATAGAAGGGTGAATAAAAGACAGATGCAGACGCAAAAGAATAAGGTCGATTTGGAAAAAAACATTGGATGCTAGTTTGGTTGTCACAGAAAGCAGTGGGACAGAATATGGAAATCAGGATACAAGCAGCAAGTTAGGGAATGATGCAGATGCTGATGATGCCGTATATAACGAAGAGCCAATGGCTGAGGTACAATTGACTGTTGAATATAATGTAACTGCTATAGGACAACAACATACTGAGCAACTTGAAATCATTAATGAAGGTAGGGTTGACCAGAATACTGAAAAATTTCTGGTTAAAGTCCTATGCTTGATTCATCACTTGATAACAAGACAACTGAATTTTCAAACCAATCTATCGAGTCTGAAAATATTTGTCTCAAAATGACCGTTGCCAAATTTCAAAAAGATTTTTCAAGAATGAAAGCACATTGTATTGCTCTTGAACTTAAATATCAAAATCAATCTTCAAAATTGGGGCAACATGGTCAATTTTCGAAAGTAAAAAGTAAAGAAGCCAAGATTAAACATGACATAGATGTAATTGAAACAATAAACATCGAACTCGAACATAGTGTGGCTAAATTACTTGTAAAGAATGAGCATTTAAATAAGGAAAAAGAGCATTTGAAACAGACTTACAAGGATCTTTATGATTCTATTAAAAAGACACGAGTTCAGACCAAAGACCATACTGACTCTCTAATTGTCCAACCGAACAATAAGTCTAATGAAAATGCTGATTTGAAAGCTCAACTTCAAGAAAAGGTTTTTGGAACTGCTGCTTTGATAAATGAATTAAGAAAGTTAAAAGGAAATATAGTGGATACCAAGTTTGCAAAACCATCGGTCTTGGGGAAACCGATTTTGCAACCACTCAGAAACCAATCAGTTGTTAGACAACAGAATGTGTTTAAATCTGAAAGACCTAGAATTTCAAACCACGGTTTGCCTCCCAAGTTGATGTGAAAAATGATTTGTTAAAACCAGTCACTCAACATTATTTGCCTAAGGGAAAAGAATCTGCTTTTGCAAAACATGATCACGTGATTGCATCTAGCAAACCTAGGAATAGTTCTAAGAACATGCCAAGATTTAGTTTAAATGACATGGTTCACAATTGCTATCTAGAAGAAGCTAGGAAAGAGACACAAGAAATAAATAGGAATTCAAAATCTAGTGTGATGCATACTGCTAGTCCACAAAACACTACTAACGGTAGCAAACCAAAACCTAGGAGCAATAATCAAACCTCTAGGAGTTTGCCTACATCTAAGAGTAATTGTGTAACGTCAAATGTTGTGCCTCTAGTAGATCACTCTAGGAATTCTAGTTCTTTTTTAGATTCCAAACACTTTGTTTGTTCTACATGTCATAAATGTTTCTTTAATGCAAATCATGATGCTTGTATAACAAAACTCCTGAAGGGAGTGAATTCACATGCTAAGATTCAATCCTATACGACCAGAAACAGTAACAAACTCGTAGACCAGAAAATTCATATTCAGAAACCAAATAGGCAGATCTTTATAGGGCATAGATTTTCTCCTAGTAAGTCTTCCGTTGTGTATGAGAAAATGTCTCCTAGATCTAGTCTTAGGTGAAAACTCACTGGTAGAGTTTTCAATACTTTTGGTCTTAGGTGGATTCCAACAGGAAATTTACTCGACTCTTGCACATGCAAGGTTGACAATGAACCCCCACATGGTTCAAATGTACATATCTTTAAAATTCATGAATGCAAACAAACTCTGGATTTAAGTGCGGGTACATCAATCAATGTTCATAAGAAGGAAAGTATTGATTTAAGTGCAGGTTCATCATATAATGTCAAGAAGGAAAATCTCAGAGTGTGGTTGCTAAAAAGGATGATATCTCAGAAACCAGTGTTACAAGGGATTCACAACTAATCAAAGGACAAATGACATTTGAACATAACAGTTCAAGCCTCGAACCTCAATGTCAAATGATGTTTGAACAACTCGGTTCAAGCCTCGCACCACGATGTCAACAGAAGTTGCTACAGCAGATACGATAGTCATGACGTTAATGATAGAGTTGGAAAGTCTATTTGGTCCTTTGTTCGACGAATATTTCAATAGAGAAAATTAAGTTGTTTCAAAGTATTTCGCTATTACTACAACTGATGCATCCGATAAACGTCAACAACAACCAGATTCAACTTCATCTACTTCAACTCTAGCAACAACTCCTGCTGATGGAAACTTTGACTTGTAAATATTTTTTATTTTTCTCTTTATTTTGATTTATAAATATTTTTGAAAAAGAAAATACAAAAATATAATATCATAAAAAAATCAAATACAAAAATAGAAATTTTCAAAAAGAAAATATAAAATCGAAAAATTTCAAAAATACCAAAAAGAATCTTCTCGACATGTCTCTTGGAATAGATAATATTTACGTACCTAGAAATGTCGATTAACATTGACACGGGTGTGTAAATGAAGTTCGAGCAAGAGTTCAAACGTTTCAAAACATGTCATTTCTAAATTTTCTTGATGACTTATGTGCAAATTAGTACATAACTCGGACCTCAATGTAAGAAAAGTGTATCTTTAAAGATAACTTATCATGTCAACGAGAAAGTCAAGTTTCTCGGTCTTGGGCCACTATATAAAACATTCAAAAAGTTTGAGCTCATGACAATGGCTTACAGTTACTTCAGACTGTAATCCGGACTCAAATGTCATAGGGAAGTGTACGCTTCAGTGCACTTACTCTACAAATTGAAGAGAAGTCTTCTATCATGGTTTTTAAAAATCGTTGAACACAATTTTTTAAAAAGAACTTTCAATGTCAAATTGTCAACAATATAATTTGTGGTATCTTTCTATAATAAGTGGTATTTGTTAAAATTTTATGTTCAACACTCCCTTCCTCAATATATTAAACAATTGGTATAATATTCAATGTCTATATGTGGTACAATTGGTAAAATAATACTCAAAAATGTCATTGTAACAAGTGAATTAATTTTTAAGGGAGAACTTTTTAAACTGATTCGATCCAAATAGTATATATAAAATATATTTCATAAATATCTCAAATTAGTTATAGCATAGAGAGTATCTCGTTTGATAAGAAAATTGCTTGAGGACAAACAATATCTTATCTCCCGGATGTCGTATCCCGACAAGAGGTGAATTTGAATTCCATAAAAGTATTTTGTTTGATGTTTGAATATCGAATATTTTTGTTTTTGATTTCTAATTCTAAAAACGCAACGAGAGGCAAGAAAAAACAAGCAAACAATTAAGGCAACTAATGATTTAAGCTAAAAACGATAACGGGAATTCTAAAACGCGACAAATTACCTAAATTATTAAAATTTAACACTAATTCTATTTTTTTATTTTTAATAAATCCTAAATGACTAAAAATAATTTTTGAAAAAGAAATTATATTTTTTTTACTTTTATTTTATTTTTTATGAATTAAAAACAGTTTTAATCTAAAAATATTATTAAAAATACTTAACTAATTTAGAAAATTACTTTGACTTATTTAAAAACTATGAAAAATAAAACTGGAAAATAAGCTGAAACAGATAAGCAGTTAATAAGAAAATAAGCAAAAATAAGCTTAAATCTAAAATGACTATAACAATTAAATGTTGCATGCTTTTAAATGAAAAGACCCCAAGGCAGATGGTAGTGAGTGTGTGTGTTAAGGCGTGGTATAAGAAAGGGGGAGGTCACAGGTTCGACCCCTGTGGCTTTCCTTTTTGATTTTTTTTTTATATTTTTTTTTTGAATAAGCTAAAGAACTAAAAAATAAGCAATTTTAATAAAATGACTTTTTTATGAAACTCACTAATAAGCTAGATTAACTAGCTTAAAGATGACAGATTCGCTATGCTTAACTAGGAGACTATTAAACTAAACTGTTTGCAATTTTAAGACACAAAAGGCAAATGCTGAGCAAATAAGCTAATAACCTATAACTACTTAGACCTAATAAGCAAAAGAGACTAAAAATAAGCAAACATAATAAGCTAAATAAAACACTAAAAAGGTACTAAGACAGCAGACTCTAACTCATCACTTTAAAAGGATTTTAACAAACTTTGAGCTAAAGATTAAGGACTAATAAGCATATGCAATAAGCTGAATAATGAAAACAGATAAAGTCTAAGACCTAATAAGCACCTATGAGTAGATTTAAGCAAACATAATAAGCTGAAAATTACCTAAAAGCATTAGGAAAGTTTACTCAGATAAAGACTTAAAGGACATTTGAAAACTTGGAGCTTAAAATTCAGGACCATTAAGCATTAAGCAAAACCTAAAAAAACAAAAACAAATTAAGAATATAGGCTAAAGACTCAATTAAGTTGAAACTAAACAGATTACCTAAAGAGAATAAGCTAGGCAAGGACAAATAAAAATGACAGTCACACACTTGTTTTTGGTTTTTTTTTGAAATTTTTAACGACTTTGAGACTAGAATTAAGACACTAAAAAGTAAATTGACTAACTAGAACCTTAAAACAGATTAACTTTAGACTACAGTAAGCTAAGTTTAACTAAGATTTAAATAATTAAAAGTTAAATTATTTACTAAAAGACCTACACCAAGTAGTTATCCTGCTTAAACTAAAACCATCTAACTAAACTGATTTTTTTGACCAAAACTCTTAAACAGACTATGTGACTTCAAAATAGATGCATAATGACATGAATTGAGCTCTTATTGATTACAAAAACACTACACCTAAAACTCATTTTTATAAATCAAAGATTAAATCAATTTGGAAAGCTTATGATTTGGCAGATTCAAACCTTTGATAAAGCAAACTAAAAATCTTATCAAAACCTATTATGAGCTAATGAAAACTACTAATTAGAACATTTTAAAGCTTATGAAACTAACTTGATAAACCTAAAACAGATTTAAACCTGATTTGACCCATTTTAAATCCTTATCCCAAACACCTATTTAAACTCTTTAAAACCAACTTTTAAGCTAAACATACTCTGATAAGCTTCAAAAAGTGAAAACATATTAAGATCTATGAAATTAAAAGACAAATAAGCAAAAAAACTATAAAGAATAAGCACTCTTCTAAAAGCTATACTAATAAGCTAGATGGACTCAAATTAAGATAAATCATATGCAAACTGATAATCACCTTTTTAGGGGTTAATTATATTTCAATTATAGTATTAGTACGTATTCCGAAAGATTCTAGATCAATTGCTTTTAACCAAAGCAAAATCAAAAAAATCCCCCGAGTCGTTTCCCGATGAGGCGTGAATTGTAGATCGAAGACGTTTGTGATCGCGTGTTGAAATGGGAAAAGATTGACTTTGATTTCTATTTCTAAAAATAATAAAGAAAACTAAATTAAACTTAAAAATAAAAGCAATAAATGATTTATAACTAAAACGAGAAGGTAATAAAACAATTAAAAACGGAGGTATAAAAAAAAAAAACTAAGTTATCTAAAATTAAGACCTAAAAATGATTTAAAAGTTTTTTCTAATTAAATAACTTTAATTAAAAAGAAAATGAAAAGAAATTCTAAAACAAGGCTTAAAAATAGTGAAAAACGAAGAAAACGAAACCCGGGCCCGAGACCCGAGACCCGAGATTTAAAAATAAAAATTTGCAAAAACGACCCTACGAAAGATTTTCTATTTTTCCTACGTGAAAACTGATAAAAGAAACTTTTCTAAAAAAGAAAAAAAATATGATTTTTATTTAATTTTTAATTAATTAAAAACTGTTTTAAGGAAAATAAATAATTAAAAATAGTAAACAATTTTAGAAAAATCCTAGAAAATTACAGAAAATAGCTAAGGATGAGCTTAATCTACGAAAAATAAAATCAGGAAAGTAGGGCTTATAAATAAGCCCAAAAAAGCAAAAACGCTTATGGGCTTATTGGGCTAACAAGTGCATAAAACAATAATGGATGTAGAGGCTAACGGATAGCCCTACCAGAGCTGAGTGGTTTGGAGTGTGTTTGTTAAGTGCTTGGAAAGGGGGAGGTCTGGGGTTCGACCCTTGCCTCTCCTTTTTGTAAAACTTTTTTTTTCAAAATATATATATATTTTTTTAAACTTAAAAAGGAACAGGGAATAAAAGCAATATTAAAAAAAAAAGCTTTTTACAAAATCTAAGGAATAAAAGCAGGTAAATAAGCAATCAAAAAGGGTGGTAGTGCTAACTTTTTACACTAGGACTTAAGAAAAGCTAACAAGAGGGCTTAAAAGACAAATAAGCTAAGGAAAACTGAAGATAAGCAAAAAAGACTAGCTACCCTAACCTAAATAAGCCCTATGCTAAAATAAGCTAGATAAACAGAAGATAAGCCAAACAAAGCAAATAAGCATGGGTACAAATTTGCCGGCAAAACAGTCATAGGAGGTCCAGCTTTGGGCATAAATATAAAGCAATACTAGAGCGGGAATAAGGCTTGAGACTTATGAGGTCTTATATAAGAGTGGTATTTGCGTGGTTGTAAGCCCTAGTCAAAATAGTCAAATTTATATTTATGTTTATTATATTCCCGTGACAATCTTTCCAACTTCTTCTCAAACAAAGAGAAATTGAGAGGAGATAAAATCTCACTTAGAAAACACAATAAGTATATTTTTAACCGGATAGTATTTTTCTTCTGGGTCGTATCCAACGAAGTCGTGAATTGAAATTCGGGAATAATTCGGATTCGAGTCAAGAATGGATAAAGGGTTTTTGAAATTTTGAATTACACTACGATTATAATAGCACAATTAACCTACGAAAAAGCATTTAAAGAATTAAAAAATAACATTTAACTAAGACGAAAATTTACAAACGTGAATTAAAAATGTGAGTATAAAACTAGAATTTAAATCTAGGACTTTTTGTAACAAAGTTGTATACCTAAAAATACAAAATTTAAAAGAAATTTTAGGACATTAAATTAGGGAATTTTTAAACTATTTTTGACTTTTCTCTGATTTTTTTAAAGAAAAGGAATTACATAAAAATACACTTTTCTAAAATTAACACTAAAAATCTATTTTTATTTTTCAAAAATACTAGAATGAAAAAGAAAATTATTACAAAAAGAATTAAATTTTTCCAACTATTTTTTCTATAAAAATTTTAAGAAAAAGAAATTACCTAAAACCTATTTTAATTTCTAGAAAATACAAATTTAACTGGAAAAATAAAGAAAAATGATTTTTAACTACTTAAAATGTGCAAAAAACTAATGGTATAAAAATGCCTAATTTTTATAAAGCAATTGAACCCTAATTTAGCTTATTAAAATCTAACCCCTCATTTTATTTAAATATTTCTAAAAATATAAAAACTATTTTATTAAAATGTATAAGAAACAGGGTTGAAATGTAAAGAATGAAAGTAAAGGGTAGGCGGGGTAAGTAACTAGAATTTACACTATAGTTAAAACAGACAACCTTAAACTATTGAAAAAGTACCAAACAAACCCTACGATTTAGCTTATTTTTTGCTTATCTAAAAAGTGAAAATAAGCAAAAACTTAAAACATAAAAGTTAAACCTGAGCTTATACACTACAACTTTAATAAAAGCACATTGAACTTTTATCAACTAGATAAGCTAGAAATTAAGCTTTTTAATCTGAGTTACAGAAACTAAGGGGTTTCTTTGAAATTTTAACTTTCCTAAACTTTGGCTTATTCCTAGCTTATTACTTAATGAAAATTAAAACCAAAAGAAGCTAAATGAAACTTGTGATGTGTACTAAGAATATCTAAAAAGAAATAAGCTAATAGTAATCTAGACTAGCAAGAAATTTGATCTTAAAAAGCTAAGGTTCAGCTTATTCACTGATTTTAAGTAAATCCTAATAAGCTAATTAGCTCAAATATAGATTCTAGAAACTGAAAATTTGAGAATAAGCTATACTATGAATATAGAAGTAATCTAGATAAAAGGAATTTAGAAATAATAACTAGAAATAAGAATCCAAAAGAAATAAGCTAGAAATCTACAATGTTGCTATTACCACTTTTGCAAGAACATAAAAGCTAACCTAAAGCTTAAAAATAAAACTCATACGAATATCTATTATTTGATAATGCGAGAAAGTTATTAAGATGCTTAACCTAATTTCTAACTCTAATTACAATAGCTAACAAAATTAACTAGAAAGAAAAAAATGGTGAGCACAGCAGGTGTTAACTGAGTTAATAGTTTTGCTGATATATTTGTAAAAAATTAAAATGCTGGCTAAACTTTCAACTTAGAACTATTTGAACTCACTATTCTAAATAGTATCTTAAGCCGACGTTAAACTAAATGAAACACTAAAATGCTGAAAAATTCACTAAAAACTCTAATAATTTTGCACTTAAACCTGTCGGTGCTGCAAACTTTTGGCTTAAAATCTTGAATTCTCAATCTATCTTGCCAAATCCCTTTTAAAACTTGATAATTTGAAAATCTAAATATGTTATAGAGTTTAGACGAATCATGTTGACTTTTAGAGTCAAAACCACCTAACCCCAAACACTAGTTAACTTAGAATGTCCCAAATGAATTCTACTTATCATCTATTTTAAAAATAAAAAATGCTAAAACCTTATATCCACTCAGTATTAAACTAAACTAAAAAGCTATTTTAAGCACGAAATACTATATAGCTTCATTAAGGACATAAGCTAGTTACTCAGTAGGTTTTTTGCCTACTATTATGACTGAATCTAACATTGAGATCTCAAAGAGTAGTTATGCTACAACAGCCTTAAAATCAAATTGCATCTATAACTATCTAAACAGATTGAACAGGATTAAGCAAAAATAGACAATGCAATAAGCTACTAGAATAAGATGTAAATGCTAAAAATGAAATATAGAAGATAAACCTTTGAATTGAAGTCTCTGACCCTAGCCACTCTTTTTGAGTGAGTGGCTTTAAAACATAATCCTAATGGCACCTTGCCTCTAAACCAAATAGCTATAAGCTAAATAAGCTTCTTTGAGCTTATCAACTCCAAAAGCTTCCATTATTCAATCAACTTGAATTCAAATGGACAAAGTTGAACTAAAGTAGACAAATTCAGTATTTTAAAAGCTTTTCACAATATTTGAACAACTTCTGAACTAGTGGAAACAAAATAAGCTAAATTGAGCTTATTTTGACCAAAGTTTGACTTTTTTTACAAATGTATGACTTTGAAGAAAACTGAATAGGAAAGCTTGTAAAAATGAAGAGAGCTTATAAGAAGCTTAAACAACAGAAATGAAACTAATATGAAAGCTTTGAATAACAATGGAGAAAGTTTGACTTTATTTGACTTTTAACGAAAATACAATTGCAAGGAATTTAAAAGACAAGTAAAGTAAATGACTGAAAATAAAGTAAAGTAAAGTAAAGGTTACAAATGTTGAACTATCTAGCACTATTTATAGAGCTGAATAAGAGCTGAGACTTGAGGAAGAAATAATCTTGGCCGTTCCTTGAGTTAATAACCGTTTTTGACTAATTGTGAGCCGTTGGATGAATCTCTGATGTGTTCTAGCCAATTAGGGAGCTCCACGTGGCTTAGGCAAGTGTATGGACCAATAATAAGATGCCACGTGGGTCTGGTGAGGTGGAGGGGTGATTAATACGAGGTTAAAGGTGTATGTAGAGGTGGGGAGAGTTGTGGTGAATGTTTTTGAAGTAGTATGAATTGAAGGAGAGAGGAAGAATAAGGCTGGTGAAGTGTTGAGAGAATTGGCGGGAAAAGTTGTTATCTCAAAGGGAGAAGACGAGCTTTAAGCTTTGACCCGTGTTGACTATATTTGAAGTTTGAGATGTTGACACAAATGGTCCTTGTGGTTCTTTAGCCGCTTTCTATCCTTTTTATAACTTTCCAAAATAGCAAAATTAGTCCTTCTTTTGATATCCTTGAGATAATTCTTGAAACACTTTCACAACTTGGCAAGTTTAGCCCCTCTTGATCATGAATCTTCAAAATAAATCCTTGATCATTTATCTCTTTGATATTTTTGACTTTGGGCTTTGACGGTTTTGATTCGGCTTTGATCATGAACTTTTCATCTCTTGATCTTGTCTTTTCATTTCTTGTCGGTTTTTGCTCGTTTTTGCTCTTTTTGACTTTAATATCCTTTCCTGCACAAAAGCACACATATTTCCATCTTTTGGCATATTTTTTTGGCTTTTATTGGCGAAATCCTGGGTATTTTATGTATACAATTTAACACTTATCAAAGAGCTTATTGGCTTTCTAGAAAAGCCAAAAGCTAAGAATAAGGTCTAAAAATAAGCACTAAAAAGGGCACCAAAAGGTGCTGGTTTGCACCAGGGGAGCTTTTAATAAAAGAAAAAAAAAGGATTAAGTTGGCTTAAAAATAAGTTTCAAATACGCTCTAAAAGGAAAACCAAGTTAAGACAGATTTAGACTAGCTTAGGATGAGCTTATGCTCAAATTTTAAGATTCTAAAAACAATTTAAAGCTGCTGATTTTTGCAATCAAAAATGGGTAATTTTAACTTTTGAAAACACTAAACTTATAATAGCAGATGTAAAAAAAGATTGCAGGTAAACCAACTGGGCTTAACTACTTGACTTTGGCACACACCAATGACACAAACTCAAACCTTACCTCAGGATTTTTAAAAGCTTACACTAAATAAGCTCATTAAACTTTTTTAACACTAACAATTTTGAGAGAAAAAAGAAAAGTCTTGAAAAACACTTTTTAGACTTAAAATCTTTGGAAAACAGATTCAAAATAGCTAATTAAGATTAGCCAAAGTTGGCCAAAAGCTGCCAACCCATTGAAAAAGATTTTTGACCCATTTTGCACTTATACCAAACACTCCTTTAGATTTTTGAAAACATATTTTAAAGCTATTAAGGACCGATTTAAGCATAAAAGATTAAAGACAAATATCAAACATGAACTATTAAGCAATAATAAGTAAAAAGAAAAAGCAAATAAGCACTTTAATAAGCAAATAAGCAAAAGACAAAAATAAGCATATTAAGGCAGTTTCTACTTAAAACTTAAAACAAGAGCATGAAATTAATAACAAACATAAATAAGACATAAATAAGCAATTTAAGCAATAATAAGCTAGAAATAAGCACTTCTACAGTAATAAGCAAAATTAAAAAAACTTACCTTTTACCCTTGCTCTAAACAGGGTTAAAACACACAATCTACAAGCTCCAGCTTGTATTAAAACAAGCTGGTAGGGTCTATAGGTCCTTCTAATTTTGACCTATCATCAATGAATTTAGCTGAGGTAATTTTGAGGGTGAGCTTTTTTTGATTTTTTTTTAGTTTTTCTTAACAGATTGTTTTGCTTAAGTTTTTGAAGTTAAAGCAGGATATTAAGATAGTAAATAAGAGCTTAGGTGAGCTTTTGTAAGACAAGTTATCTTAAAAATTAGAATACAAATTTAAAATCAAAGCTGAATTTTCATTGATATATAAAAAATATTACAAGTACATAAAAAGTTATACTAGGTTAAAACTAAGCTTAAAACTACTGAACTCCCCTTTGCCTCAAGGGCTTACAAAGACTTATATAGAAAACGAGCTAGGGTTCTATCTCTTTGGTCCTCTTGTCTTTTTGTCCTCTTCTTCCTTGTGCTAGTTTGCTGAGACAAATGAGTCATGTGTGTTTGTTGTGTGTGTAGAAACACAAACCCAATCTGAGCCTTCAATCTTGAGTATTGCCCACTCCAAGTAATATCAACCATTGATCGAATTTGAGGGATTTAGGATTGCCAGCTTGGCAAATCCATGTGGGAGGTGGGGTTTATGTTGGTGACGGGTTTGGAGTGATGTGGGGAGGTCAACGAGGCTTGATGGTGACAGATTGTGGGGGTTCTGTTTTTGGCGGGAATGGGTTGAAAAAGATATACAGTGTACGTTTGAAGTTAAATTGTGTAAGAGTTTGGGAGTTGGGCAATTATGGTCCCTCAAGTGTTATATGTTTCTTGCATAGTTAGTCCTTGTGGTGGTAGACTTTTGGGGACTTGGCAGATTTAGTCCCCAAGGGTTATAAGAGTTTTTACAAATTCAGTCCTTTGTGGGGGTTACT
>BQNB010115909.1:2906-21463 GCA_026074375.1 Tanacetum coccineum
GAGAAACTCAGCAGTACTAACAACAGTACTAACAGTGTTAATTGTCAGTACTAACTTGGAGTTAGTACTGCTAGCTATGAGTTAGTACTGCCAGCTTTAACAAAATATAATGAAACAAGAAATAAGCAAATAAGCTAAAACAGATAATTAACTATCCTTAATAAGCACTCAGGCATAAGAATAAGCAACTAGAATAAACTAGAATGGCGAATAAGCTAAAAAGCTACAAACTGATTAATTCTTGAAATTACTTTGAAAAGGCAAACAAGCTTAAATAATCTCTACTAAAGACAGTAACGAAAATGGGCTTAATCTACTCTAAAAAGCTAAGCAAATCTTGAATAAGCAGAAATAATAAGCTAATAAGCAACAATGAACCAACAGAACTAACAGTTTTAACTACCAGTACTAACTTAGAGTTAGTACTGCTAGCTTTGAGTTAGTACTGCTAGCTTTAACAAAACACAATGAAACAAGAAATAAGCAAATAAGCTAAAACAGATAATTAACTATCCTTAATAAGCACTCAGGCATAAGAATAAGCAACTAGAATAAACTAGAATGACGAATAAGCTAAAAAACTAAAAACTGATTAACTCTTGAAATTACTTTGAAAAGGCAAACAAGCTTAAATAATCTCTACTAAAGACAGTAACGAAAATGGGCTTAATCTACTCTAAAAAGCTAAGCAAATCTTAAATAAGCAGAAATAATAAGCTAATAAGCAAAAATGAACCAACAGTACTAACAGTATTAACTATCAGTACTAACTTGGAGTTAGTACTGCTAGCTTTGAGTTAGTACTGCTAGCTTTAACAAAACACAATGAAACAAGAAATAAGCAAATAAGCTAAAACAGATATTTAACTATCCCTAATAAGCACTCAGGCATAAGAATAAGCAACTAGAATAAACTAGAATGGCAAATAAGCTCAAAACTAAAAAAAAGGTTATAAACTGATAAACTCTTAGAATTACTATGAAAAGGCAAATAAGCTAAAGTAAGCTATACTAAAGACAGTAAACGAAAATGGGCTTAATCTACTTTAGAAAGTTAAGCAAATCTTAAATAAGCAGAAACAATAAGCTAATAAGCAGAAATGAACCAACAATACTAACAGTACTAACTTGGAGTTAGTACCGCTAGCTTTAAGTTAGTACTGCTAGCTTTAAAAATCAAAAAATTTAAACTAGCAGTACTAACTAAGGGTTAGTACTGCTGGTTCTAAACACCTCTTAAAAATCATTTTTCTTTTTATTTCAAGCTGATTTGGTTTAAATTGTTAAAAACAGATTATCAAATGACAAAATAAAGTATTTATAAGCAGGCTTTAGTCAACAATAAGCACTTAAATAAGCTGAATCAATCTAACAGTTTTAACTCACAACTAACAGTACTAACTAGGAAATGTGCATAAGTCACTTTTAAACTAACAGCTAAGCAAGATAAGAACTAGACATCATGATAAAGCATAAATAAGCAATTATAGGTAACAAATAAGCACTATAAGCAGTTCTGCAGTAAATAAGTAAAGTAAGAAAAAGAGAGACTTACAACACCCTTGCTCAAAACAGGGTCAAACAAAGAGTCTACAAGCTCTAGCTTGTATTAAACATGCTAGTGAGAGTCCATAAGCCCATCCAGAACTGGCTTATCATCTATAAAATAAGTTGTGGTGTATTTGAGTGTGGACTTTTTAGTGACTTTACTTAAATTCTTAGTATTTGAGTTTAAGACAAATGACTTATATGATTTTATAAGGCTTAAAACATATTAAGCAAATCTTTTAACAGAGAAAATACAGAGAATCGAGAATTAACTTAAAAACTCAAAATTTGCATTAAGACGAAAATTAAAGTTACAAGGCTTGGAAAAATAAAATTGAATAAAATAAGCTTATTTTTAACTAACAACTAGATAAAAACTAAAAAAAAACTCTCCCTTTACTTTGGTTACAATGGCCCTATTTATACTAACTCGAATTAAGGTCTTGGTTTCTTGGACTTTTCTCTCTTCTTTTTTCTGTGTTACTTTGTAGAGACAAAAACCAAGTGTGCTTGTTGTGTGAGGTGATTCTAAAACAAATCCCAGCCTTCAATTTCTTTTGTGCTTCTTTGGAGTCAATCATAGCCATCGAAAATACTTGGGAATGGTGAGGGATTGCCAACATGGCACTTATACAGCTGGGGGGGGGGGGGTGATAGAGGAGTGGTTGAAATGATTTATCTAGGGTGTTGAGTGGTTTGTAGGGTAGAAGTATAGGACGACATGTTGCCTAGTTGTACCTGGGTTTTTGTTGGGCGGGAAAGTGGCATTTTTGGTAGGTTGGCAGCTTTGGCTCCCCAAGTCTTTATAACTTCCTTGCAAACTTCACCCGGCTTGCAATTTCGACCCTTGTCTTTTAACTCTTATAATACAACTTGGGGTTTGGCAATTTTAGTCCCTTAAGTTGTATTTTCTTCACTTGGTTGACTTTTGACTTTGATTTGATTTTGTCTTTTCCATTCCGTGCTCGGCTTTGTTTGTTTTTGGCTTTCTTTTTGTCCTGTTCTTGAATATCCGTTTCCTGCACAATACAAATGCAAAACATACAAATACGATGTATTTTGGTACGTTTTTAGTCATTTAAGTCCGTTTTTAATGGAAAATGGTATGTGTAATTAAGCACATACCAAAATCCCCCATACTAAGGTATTGTCGTGTCCTCACGCAATGTTATGAAGTAAACACTTACGAAAACTAAGAATCTCAATCCCCCTCGACTAATTACCTCGAAAAGTAGCAAAGCGTTTGTCAAGGGGAACTAAAGAATCAATAGCTTCGACAAGTTCCGTTTTTACCATTTTTTTTATGTATACTAACTATCCCTAATGTTTTTGTATTTTTCCTTTTTCCTTTCTTAATGGCCTGTCTGACTTCCTTTATTTTATCAAAACTGGGATCATAGAATGAGAAGCGCCCGTAGAATAATCCACGGATGTCCGAATGGATAAATTCATCGTCCCCGATTTTTCACTAGTCCCAAGCTAAGCGTAAAAACGAAATCACCGTTAAGTACAAGTAAAGATGCTAACACTACTTATAACTATGACTTGTCAACTTTTCGCTCCCGACAATTATTCATTTAGAGTGATTGTGCTTAATTTTAAGTTAAATTTAGATCGACAATTTAGAAAGTAGTAAAGTTTATAACGATATTTCCGAAGAAATCTGGGGAAAAGACTAGATCACCCACCAACCAGCATATTCTCGATAGATCCCAGCCGAGTTCGACTTAGGTTATCAGGTTGAGACCCCACAGGAGAATGTTCGCAATGTAATAGCGGGATACTCCATCCTTTTAGGCCGAATTTCTTAGATTTACCGTTAAATAAACAATACTACTCAAAGCACGCAAACATCAAAAATTTAATGATCTCATTGGTGCGATTATTCCATGTAGCGACCTTTCTTCTCGGAACGTCCCAGCCTCATCAGCTAAGTGCCCAGGTTTTTGACACCCCACGGAGAATACTTAATCGAAATAATCTACCGACGGCAACCAACAACTTTTGAAGTCTTAAAGCAAGTTATTCTTAGTTCAAAATTATACTTGAGTTTAGAAAAAGAAATCTTAACCATTAAATTTTCATTTATTGCTATATACTATACTACCGTCATCATTTACATGACTACAACATTGGCCTCGCCTCCGACAAGATGTAGTGACTTAGTCTGACGACGGTTTCTTATTGATAACACCTACAGATTTATTATCTCACTATGGGCCTTGTTTTGAAGACTGCAACATCGGTTGTGAGCCGGCAAGATGCTGTAAACCTTTATCAGCCTACAGTTTATATTACTTATTTTCATTATTTTTTTTTATTTTTTATTTTTTTGAAACTTATTTTCCGCAATAGAGAAAATTTCGTTTTAGAGACTCAAGTATAAAGCTGAACTAAGATGAATATTTTCGTTTCCGAAAGAGCTTCTTTTCAGAAAATGTCGGATTAAAGTTAAAGCAAAATTAAGCACGTTTATTAGTCAGGTTAAGAGCTTCTGGGAGAAAAAACGACAAGTTACACTTATAAGCTTTTAAGATTTCCAAATAATCTTTGCTTATCATCCTACTTGTAAATAACACTATAATTTTTCGTTCTTCGCAAATTTAAAATCCTTAATAAAAGGATCCGCGAAAGCTTAGCCTAATAAACTTTCGTTTATTAAATGGTTAAGGGACAAAGCTAGGGCTCAACACGCCCTATCGAGTCAAAATTTATTCTCATTCTACCCATTGGGAAAGTCAAAACTATGACAAAACACTTATTTTATTTTTGAAAATTTTTCATTTTTTTGGTATTTTTGCAAAAATTTTGGTGGTAAAAACGGAATTACATGATAACAACGGCTGTAGGCAAAATCAAATCGAAGATCCCCCCATACTAGAACTAAACATCGTCCTCGATGTTTTGAAAGGGGCACCTACGTAAATCTAAGGCCGTTTATTAAGTGTGCCAAAATATAAAACGTTAGTCGATTAGATCTGGATACTGGATCCCCGAAATGAAGCTGAGGATGTGAAACTCTGAAGGTAAAACTGCAAGTACGAGAGTCTTCATAATCCGGGAAATCCTGGACATACAATACAAAACACACAAAACATAGACAAAACAGGGGTAATGGAAGATGTAAGCCTCCTCATACAAAAACACTTACTACTACTGATAAGCATGGGGTACCTCCCACGAAGCGCCTTGTTTTTGTTAACTGAGTCACAAGCTCGACTCGACCCCGAATTCATTGGTCCATGGGGAAGCAAGTGGAAGGTAAAATCATCATCGGACTTTCATTCAAGCGGTTTGGATAAACATTGAATTTTATGAAAGTTCCACTCCGATGAGATACATCCATACATCCGGCATAAAAATGATAAATTAAATGCCGTATCAAAAATGTTATTCTTCAATCCAGTGAGAGAAGATAAGAGGGACAGAAACGGGAATACGTGAGAAAAGCAATGAAAGATCCATACAACATAACGAAGAGAGAAAGATTGGTCATCCTCTAATGGTACATTCACATTAGTTGTAGACACATTCTTACGAATCCCGAGGGTTCCACTAAAGTCAATCTCCCATACGGCCTCAATCTTAAATTTAAACATTCAAAGAATCGAAAAGACATGAAGTTAGTTGAGGATCAACGGCGAACATCCCTCATGGTAAAGGTCACTCCTATCGGCAGGAGGAAAATGATCATTCGAAAGATCAAAGATAAACGAATCATATTGAGAAAAATCAACATGATTAGTTGTACTACCACTACTCTTTTCTTTAAAATGATTGTTTTCAATGTAGAAGGCTTTATAATCCGGAAGAGATAACTCAGAATGAGTAGTGGGACTGCCACTACTAATCTCTTCTAGATTAAAGCGAATAGTCTTACAGAATTCGGGAAAGAATTATCAAAGGTGTTAGTTCTCCTCCCAGCATAAGAATAGGAAATGTGAAGTAGACATGGTCACATAGAACATCGGAAGATGGCGTGGGATTATCCTACTGTCAATCAATCTTAGCAACAAGAAGATTGACATTCAACGATTTTTCAAACGAAGGGTATCGTCTTTGATTGTAAAAAGAATATCATCATCAATCCTGTTCAACTTCCGGTCAACAATCACCACCACATCTAAGCAGACTATCTACAACATCGAGAGTGATGCATACGACATAATCAATCGATACCTCACCGTAGTATAATCATCATCACTGAAGAATTATCATCGTCGGAAATGACCAACGATGTCATGAAGTTTCATTGAGAGCATTAAGAGGGGTGGTATTTTCACAAAGAGGCACATCACACATTTTGTCGGGAATACCCTCGGACTCACTTGGGATTTGGACAAGGATTTCGACACTAGACTTTATGAATTCGTCCGATTCCGTTTCCGGAATAGTGTCAAGATGCTTGTCCCCCATACTTAGGAGAGTAACTGGCTCCTCGATTGTAGAACGGGAGTGAATTATAATGTATCAATCTTCGTCATCATAGAGAGCGAATGGTAATCTTCCAATATCGATCTTTAGCCGCTTGTTCTTCGCGATTACGCTTTTCTTCCTTCCTCTTTGTATAGAGCTTACGCAAGCCAAATCACATAAGTTTGTACATTTGTATCCATAAAGCTTATTACTAGAATAAAGTAACTCATTTTGGAATTGAGAAACTCATTTGGAATTTAAGGATTGGATGATTGACGGTATAAGCGGGGGTTGAACTTGTCAAAACCAACAAAGAATTTGAATCATAGCAAGAATTTTGCTCTGATACTAGTCATACATACATGTGTTGACATTGGCAGGTTTCATGAGGACCCCTGCGATTTTCACAACAAAGATATTGTTGTGGAAAACACGTGGAAGTTTTTGGAAAATCTATCAAAGTTTTGATTGAAACACGGGTCCTGATTGTAGACAAACGGAACTTGAGGTGGATAATCGTAACCGTAATGACAATCGTTCCCACATATCTCACTAGAGTATGGTATGTATTGGGATTGTGGAGGATGGTTTGCAACACTTGGAGAATCGTTAGAAGAATACGGAGTTGAAACATTGATTGGTGTTCCATTTCTAATTTTACAATAAAAACAAACTCCATTGTATTCATTACAACCACATTTTTGGCATGTACCAAGAAGACATTGTTGTTATGTTTGTCATTCGCAAAGTTTTGTAGGTGCTCACCGATGGTTTTGATTTTGCATGTTTCGTGGATTAGAGATAATCGGAACTTTCGGAAGGCAATTATACCCGTAATGAGCACCTTTCCCACAAGACTTACAAGTGCATTGTCGACAGAAGATTCCATCTAACGAATCACCGCACTCGTGACAACAATGGTCAATGTGTGGAGGACTTGGTGAGGAATTTTCACCGGGGTCCTGATTGCCAACGAATGGCTCTTGAGGAGCATTAACAACGTTGGTATTGTCATCGGATGACTCGGAAGTATCTTGAAGGTCTTTGAAAAATTCATTTTCAACACAATATGTAAACAAATCTTCCTTAAATTTCTTTCGTAAAAGAGCACATCCTTGACAATACGGACCATCAACCGGGGTTCCACACCTTGCACACCTTGCACAATTTCGAAGGGGTTTAGGAACAAGAATCTTGTCTTCAAGACCCTTTTTTTGAACAACAAAAGTCTACAGTGTACAAAACTCCACAAGTCGAGCATTCTTTAATCGCGTAAATCGGATTCAACGATAATTGAATGTCGTCATAAGAATTAAACATTAAGATGGATAAGGAAAGAATTAAATGATACAAAAAAAAAAGATTTTTTTTTTGGTTTTTTTAATGATTTATTCACAATGTATTTTACCAGACAATGAGATAAGACAACTTCTACCAAATAATCTACTTAATTCATGGTAGCTCTCAAAAAGATAAACGCACAAGTGAGCGGAGGAGTAGGAATAGCGCGAAGCTTATTTCTCCTTTCGGGTCGTAGTTCCTTGGAACAACCCTCCTTAAACCCACTTTATAGTTTGTTTAACTTTTCAAGGTGAGCCGTACGTCGTAAGAGACACAAATGACAAGTTTTTAAATCTTTTGTTCGAGTTGGGAACCAACAAGTTCACCGGAAGTTATTGTGATAATACCTCAATTGAGAATATTATATTTTGGTATTTTCACCAATTTGTGAATTTTATTTCTTTTTTATGGACAATGTTTTTATATTTTTAGTTTTTCTTTTGTTTTTATATGGTAATTATACTAATAAAAGAAAATGAAAAATATTTTTATACTTTTTATATTTTTATAGAAGAAAATATTCACAGATTCAAACACAAATGGTCAAACGTAACAATAATCGTTTTTCAGCCTCCCCGGCAGCGGCGCCAAAAATTGACTAAGCGAAAACTCACCCCTTATTATATATAAATAAATACAAACATATATAAATATATAACAAGGATCAAAATCTACGAAATCAATGAAACCGGAAGTAGTATAGAGTGTTTCCGGGTCGTTATGTCCCAACGAGGCTAGAATGGAAAATCGAATGACGAATTGATAAATGATGTTTGAATATGACAAGGATTTGGATATGATTGGGTACTAAACCTAATAAGCAAATGCACACAAAGATAAGCAAGGAAAATAAGCTAGAACAAGCATAAAAGCTAGAAATGGTGAAAATACTTAAAACTTTTTAAACTAAGACACAAATAAGCTCAAATAAACTTAAGACAAAACAAAATAAGCTAGACTAACTCTAAATAAGCAAATTCAGCAAACAATTAAGCAAAGCTAAGCAAGAGAAACTCAGCAGTACTAACAATAGTACTAGCAGTATTAACTAACAGTACTAACTTGGAGTTAGTACTGCTAGCTTTAAGTTAGTACTGCAAGTTTTACTAAAACACAATGAAACAAGAAATAAACAAATAAGCTGAAACAGATATTTAACTTTCCCTAATGAGAACTCAGGTATAAGAATAAGCAACTACAATAAACTAGAATGGCAAATAAGCTAAAAGGTTATAAACTGATAAACTCTTAGAATTACTATGAAAAGGCAAATAAGCTAAAGTAAGCTATACTAAAGACAGTAAACGAAAATGGGCTTAATCTACTTTAGAAAGTTAAGCAAATCTTAAATAAGCAGAAACAATAAGCTAATAAGCAGAAATGAACCAACAATACTAACAGTACTAACTTGGAGTTAGTACCGCTAGCTTTAAGTTAGTACTGCTAGCTTTAAAAATCAAAAAATTTGAACTAGCAATACTAACTAAGGGTTAGTACTGCTGGTTCTAAACACCTCTTAAAAATCATTTTTCTTTTTATTTCAAGCTGATTTGGTTTAAATTGTTAAAAACAGATTATCAAATGACAAAATAAAGCATTTATAAGTAGGCTTTAGTCAACAATAAGCACTTAAATAAGCTGAATCAATCTAACAGTTTTAACTAAGCATACTACCAGTATTAACTCAGAAATGCATAAGTCACTTTTAAACTAACAGCTAAGCAAGATAAGAACTAAACATCATGATAAAGCATAAATAAGCAATTATAGGTAACAAATAAGCACTATAACAAAGACAGTTCTGCAGTAAATAATAAAGGTAAGAAAAATAGAGACTTTACAACACCCTAGCTCAAAACAACAAACCCAGAGACTACCAAGCTCAAGCTTGTAATAAACAAGCTAGTGATAGTCCATAAGCCCATCCGAACTGGCTTATCATCTAATAAAAATAAGCTGTGGTGTATTTGAGTGTGGCACCCCCTTTAGTACTTACTTAAATTCTTAGTATTCAAGTTTAAGACAAATGACTTATATGGTTTTATAAGGCTTAAAACATATTAAGCAAAGCTTTTAATCAGAGGAAAAACAGAGAATCAAGAATTGACTTAAAAACTCCAATTTGCATTAAGACGAAAATTAAAGTTACAAGGCTTGAAATAATGAAATTGCATAAAATAAGCTGAATTTTAACTAACAACTAGATAAAAACTAAAAACTAACTTTTATTCTTGGGTTACAATGGCCCTATTTATACTAACTCGAATTAAGGTCTTGGTTTCTTGGACTTTTCTCTCTTCTTTCTTCTGTGTTACTTTGTAGAGATAAAAACCAAGTGTGCTTGTTGTGTGAGGTGATTCTAAAACAAATCCCAGCCTTCAATCTCTTTTATGCTCCTTTGGAGTCAATCATAGCCATCGAAAATACTTGGGAATGGTGAGGGATTGCCAACATGGCACTTATACAGCTAGGGGGGGTTGATAGAGGAGTGGTTGAAATGATTTATCTAGGGTGTTGAGTGGTTTGCAGGGTAGAAGTATGGGACGACATGTTGCCTAGTTGTACCTAGGTTTTTGTTGGGCGGGAAAGTGGCATTTTTAGTAGGTTGGTAGCTTTGGCCCCCCAATTCTTTATAACTTCCTTGCAAACTTCACCCGGCTTGCAATTTCGACCCTTGTCTTTTAACTCTTGTAATACAACTTGGGGTTTGGCAATTTTAGTCCCTTAAGTTGTATTTTCTTTACTTGTTGACTTTTGACTTTGATTTGATTTTGTCTTTTCCATTCCGTGCTCGGCTTTGTTTGTTTTTGGCTTTCTTTTTGTCCTGTTCTTGAATATCCGTTTCCTGCACAATACAAATGCAAAACATATAAATACGATGTATTTTGGTACGTTTTTAGTCATTTGGGTCCGTTTTTAATGGAAAATGGTATGTGTAATTAAGCACATACCAGTACTCCACAATATGCTTTATAGGATCAAGGGATTTTTGATAGTGGATGCTCTAGTCATATAACTGGGAACAAGTCCTACCTAACAGATTATCAAGACGTTAATGGAGGATTTGTTGCATTTGCTGGAAATCCTAAAGGAGGTAAAATCACTGGTAAAGGTAAAATTAGGACTAGGAAATTAGACTTTAAAGATGTATACTTTGTAAAGGAACTTAAGTTTAACCTTTTCTCTGTCTTACAAATGTGTGACAAGAAAAATAGTGTTCTTTTCACTAAGACTGAATGTCTTGTTTTATCTCCTGACTTTAAGCTACTTGATGAAAGTCAAGTCTTGCTTAAAGTTCGCAGACAGGATAACATGTACAGTTTTGATCTAAAGAATGTTGTTCCTTCAGGAGGTTTGACTTGTTTAATTGCAAAGGCTATAATAGATGAGTCTAATTTATGGCATAGGAGGCTTGGTCATATAAACTTTAAAACTGTGAAATAACTTGTGAGGGGAAACCTTGTTAGAGGCTTACCTTCAAAGCTTTTTGAAAACGACCATTCTTGTGTTGCTTGTCAGAAGGGAAAGCAACACAAAGCCTCTTGTAAGACTAAGCTTGTGAGCTCTATCAGTCATCCCTTACAAATGTTGCATATAGACTTATTTGGGCCAACATTTGTAAGGAGTATCAATCACAAGATATATTGCCTTGTTGTCACTGATGACTATAGTAGGTTTAGTTGGGTTTTCTTTTTGGCCACTAAGGATGAGACTAGTGGGATCCTTAAAACTTTTATAACTGGCATAGAAAACCAAATAAATCATAAGGTTAAAATCATCAGATGTGACAATGGAACTGAGTTTAAAAATAATGACATGAATCAGTTATGTGGGATGAAAGGGATTAAGAGGGAGTTTAGTGTTGCCAGAACTCCACAACAAAATAAAGTTGCTGAAAGAAAGAATATGACACTAATAGAGTCAGCTAGGACTATGCTAGCAGATTCATTATTACCTACTATATTTTAGGCTAAAGCAGTTAATACTGCTTGTTATGTTCAGAATAGGGTTCTAGTGACCAAGCCTCACAACAAGACACCTTATGAACTATTACTTGGTAGACCACCTAGTATAAGCTTTATGAGACCTTTTGGGTGTCCTGTGACTATTCTTAATACCTTAGATCCCTTAGGTAAATTTGATGGGAAGGCTAATGAGGGGTTCTTGGTTGGATACTCTATAAATAGCAAGAATTTTAGGGTATTTAACACTAGAACTAGGAAGGTAGAGGAGAACCTACAAATAAACTTTCTTGAAAACAAACCCAATGTTGCAGGGAGTGGTCCATAATGGCTCTTTGATATTGATTCACTGACAAAATCTATAAATTATGAGCCAGTTACTATAGAAAATCAAACTAATAGTGATGCAGGTATAGAGACAAATGTTAATGCAGGGCAAGTTGGATAGGAGAAAGCATCTGATCATGAATACATACTACTACCACTCATGCTTTCTAATTCTCTACTCTCTTCAAGTTCTTAGAGCACAGATAATAAGGATGCTGATGAGGTACCAGGAAAAGGAGATGATGATTTAAGTAAAAGAAATGATCAAGAAAGGATTGATAGCAGTACTCAAGATGTTAATACTGCTGGGCCAAGTATTAATACTGCCAGTGAAAATATTAATACTGGTAGCTCAAATATTAATACTGCTAGTCCTATTCTTAATGATCCAAGTATGCAATCTTTGGAAACAACTGGCATATTTGATGATGCATATGATGATAGAGAAGAAATGGGTGTAGAAGCTGACCTCAACAACTTGGAAATAACCATGAATGTTAGTTCTATTCCCACAACAAGAATTCACAAAGATCATCCAATTGAGCAAATAATTGGAGATTTGCATTCAGCTCCACTAACAAGAAGGATGTCACAACAAAATCTTGAATAACTTGGTTTGGTGAGCTACATCAAAAAGCAGAGCAGAACAAATCACAAAGATTATCAAAACTGCTTATTTGCTTGTTTTCTCCCACAAATAAAACCCAAAAAGGTGATACAAGCCTTGACAGATCCAAGCTGGATAGAAGCAATGCAAGAGGAGCTTCTGTAATTTAAACTTCAAAAGGTTTAAACTTTGGTGGATCTTCCTAAAGGCAAGAAGGCTATTGGAACTAAGTGGGTGTATAGAAACAAGAAAGATGAGAGAGGAATTGTAGTTAGAAATAAAGCAAGACTGGTTGCACAAGGTTATACCCAAGAAGAAGGAATTGATTATGATGAGGTTTTTGCTCTTGTTGCTAGGATTGAAGCAATCATGTTATTTTTGGCCTATGCATCATTTATGGGACTTATTGTGTACCAAATAGATGTGAAGAGTGCCTTTTTATATGGTACTATTAAAGAGGAGGTGTATGTGTGCCAACCTCTTGGTTTTGAAGATCCATAGTTCCCTGACAAGGTTTACAAGGTAGAAAAAGCTTTATATGGTCTACATCAAGCTCCTAAAGCCTAGTATGAGACCCTGTCTACCTACCTATTAGAAAATGGATTTAGAATAGGCACTATTGATAAGACTTTGTTCATCAAGAAAGATAAAGGTGATATCCTGTTAGTACAGGTGTATGTTAATGATATCATCTTTGGGTCTACAAAGAAGTCTTTATGTGTTGAATTTGAGCAGATGATGCATAAGATATTCCAGATGAGTTCTATGGGGGAGCTCACTTTCTTCTTAGGATTGCAAGTACAACAGAACGAGGATGGAATCTTCATTAGCCAAGACAAATATGTGGTTGATGTATTAAAGACGTTTGATTTTACCACTGTAAAGGCAGCATGTACACCAATAGAAACTAACAAGGCATTGAACAAGGTTGAAGAAGTTGAGGATGTGGATGTTCACTTATATAGATCAATGATTAGATCATTGATGTACTTAACAGCTTCTAGGCCTGATATACTGTTTGCCGTTTGTGCCTGTGCAAGGTTCAAGTTACACCAAAGACTTCACACCTTCATGTTGTGAAGAGGATCTTTAGATACTTGAAAGGTTAACCTAAATTGGGCCTTTGGTATCCTAGAGATTCACCATTTGACTTGGAAGATTTTTTTGATTTTGATTATGCTGGAGCTAGCCTTGACAGGAAATCCACAACAAGAGGTTATCAATTTCTTGGCAAAAGGTTGATTTTAAGGCAATGTAAAAAGCAGACTATAGTTGCAAACTCTACTACTGAAGCAGAGTATGTTGCTGCTGCTAATTGTTGTAGACAAGTGTTATGGATTCAAAATCAAATGCTTGATTATGGGTTCAACTTCATGAACACTAAGATTCACATTGATAATGAAAGCACAATTTGTATTATAAAGAATCCAGTGTTTCATTCTAAAATGAAGCACATTGAAATAAGGCATCATTTCATTAGAGATTCTTATGAGAAGAAGTTGATTCAAGTGATCAAGATTCACACAGACCACAATGTTGCAGATCTTCTCACAAAGGCATTTGATGTTAGCAGGTTTAACTTTTTGATTGCTAGCATTAGATTACTTAATCTCTGAAGTATTGTTTGAGGGGAGGTTAATTAAGATTGGATGAAAGGAAATGTATCATTAAGCAGAAGTGGGTGAAGGGTCAGGAAATCCCACTGAACCCCAACACACATCCATAACTGTATCACTATCTAATCTTGAACCAATCACTGTTCTATCATAATTTTAACCCAAAAAGACTCAAAAACATAGGAAAGCCAAAAGGACCACTAAGATATCTCAGTCTAGTGGACCTATTCACCTTGATGCAGATGAGACTGTCTATAAGGAGTGGGTGACAGAATGGAAAGGGCTGCCACTACTGCTTCTAGCTTAGAAACAGAGCAGGACAGTGGTAACATTAATAGGACTCGATCTATGGCAACACTTAATGAGCCAAGTCCTTAGAAAACTGGTTCAAGTAGTGGTCCTAGGTGGCAAGATACCATATTGGGGGTGTAGATGCTCAAACTAGGTTTGAGACTACATCTGAATTGTCCAATGATCCACCTCTCTCAAGAGTTAACATACTTATAAGTGGGGAGGACAACATAAAACTAATGGAATTGATGGAACATTATACAAAACTGTTTGAATTGGTGATAAAAAGGAAAAAGAGATATAGTGAGCTGAAAAACAGAAAGAGAGTTGTGTGATAAAAATAGAAAGAGTGAATTGGTGAAAAAAAGAAATGAGAGATTTAGTGAGCTAAAAAACAGAAAGAGAGATTGTGAGACTCTAAATTTATGATGGCCATGCTTATTGAAACAGAATTGGTGTTGATACTGCTAGGCATAAACTTAACACTGCCAGTATTAAGTTAGTACTGCCAGGCATATCTTAATACTGCTGGGTAAAGTTAATACGGTTGGGCTTAAAGTTAGTACTGTTAGGCTAAAATTAGTACTGGTGGGTGACCGTTAGTACTGTTTAAGGCATAACAAAATTTACTTAATTAAATATAGCCGTTGTGAAATTTCCGCCAACTACTTCGCCTATAGGTTTGACTAATTTGGAGAATTCATGATCTTTCTATAAAATCATAAGCTTTCTTCAAGATAAGAACAAATTTCATTCAGTCGGTCAAATAAAACCCTAAGCGCTCTCTATATAATCTCAATTAACTTTGCCAATCTCACATACTCATATATACAAACATATCCCAAAACCCTAATCTAACTTCTCTCCATCAAATGGCGAATTTGGATTTTTGCGACAAGCACAACATGGTTGCCTACTTACAGAAGTCAGAAGGAAGTGAAGGATTTCATCAGATAATTGATTTTCTCACTATAAGTCACATTAGGTATGCCCTCACTGAAAGTCCAACTATTTATGTCTCTCTTATAAAACAGTTTTGGCAAACTGCTTCTGCAAGCACACTTAAGAATAGAGACATGGAAATCACTGCTATAATAGATGGGAAAGTCAAGGTTGTTTCTGAGGCATCTATTAGAAGACATCTCATGTTAGAAGATTCTGATGGTATTAGTAATTTTCCTACTTCAGAAATTTTTGACCAACTTCCTCTAATGGGGTATGTGTCTAATTCTGATAACTTAACTTTTCAAAAGGGACACTTTTCCCCTCAGTAGAAATTTTTAATTCATACCATCCTTTACTGCTTAACTTCTAAGAAAACTGCTTGGGAATAATTTAGTATAAATATAGCAACTGCTATCATTTGCTTGGCCACAAACAGAACCTTTAATTTTTCTAAATTGATTTTTGATGCCATGGTGAAAAACTTGAATAGTAAGACAAAATTTTTAATGTATCCAAGATTTATACAAATCTTTTTGAACAAGCACAAGAGATTAATTCTACCTCATAAAAGGCTTTATATTGCTCCTACCCTTACTCAAAAACTGTTTAGCAATATGAAAAGAGCTTCCAAGGGATATACTGGGGTGGACACTCCATTGTTTCAAACAATGCTTGTTCAGGGTCAGATTTTACAGGGTGAAGGATCAACAATCCCAGTTGAGTCCCATCACACACCTATTAGTGCTCCATCCACCTCACAACCACCAACTTTACCACCCTCTATGCAAACAACCCATGTTGCTGAAGAAGCTGCTACCATGCCCCATGATTCACCTCTCCCAAGAGTTCACTCACTTGGAAGTGATCATGGCAGTATGACACTTAATGAATTGACGGTTCTTTGTACCACATTATCCAAGAAAGTAGAGACTTTAGAATCCGACTTAAAGCAGACCAAACTGACATATGGTGTTGCTTACACTAAGCTCATCATGAAAGTAAAGAAGTTGGAGCACAAAGTAAAGTCAAGCAAAGCTAGAAGAAGGGTCAAGCTTGTTGTTTCAGAAGATGATGATGAGTTAGAGGATCCTTCCAAACAGGGGAGGAAGATTGCTTAGATTGATGAAGATGAGGGAATTACTCTATTACAGATGAGTACACAGACTTAGAGGAGGCATGAGCATGATTTTGAGGAACCTGATTTTGAGTTTATTGCTCCTGAAGAATATTATACTGTTGAGCCTAATATTAGTACTGCTAATGTACCAGTTAGTACTGCTGGTGCAGAAGTTAGTACTGCCAGCCCTGAAGTTAAAACTACTGCTAAAAGTTTAGTGTATATCAGAAGAAGTACAACAAAGAGAAAAGATAAAGGCAAAGCTATTATGAAAGAAGCTAAACCTGTTCAGAAAAAGACAAAGTTACAACTAAAGCAAGAAAGACTTGGGTTGGAAGAAGCTCTGAGATTGCAAGAACAACTTGATGAAAAAGAAAGGCAAAGGATAGCCAGAGTTCATGAAGAAGCTAGCACTTTCAATGCGGAAGAATGGGATAACATACAAGCTCAAATTGAAGCTGATGAAGAGTTAGCACACATATTACAAGCACAAGAAAGAGAAAAATACTCTAAAGCTGACAAGGCAAGATTACTTGTAGAGCTTATAAATGAAAGAAAGAGAAAATTCACCCAACAAAGAGCTGAACAAAGAAGGAACAAGCCCATGACTCAAGCTCAACAAAGGACTTACATGTGTAATTATATCAAGAATATAGGAAGTCACACTCTACAACAATTGAAGAAACTTTCCTTTGATGAGATCAAGGAGTTATTTGAGACCAAAATGAAGAGGATAAATACTTTTACTCTAATGAAGAGTGATGATACAGTTCCTAAAGTTGTAGCTGGAAGCTCAAAAAGAGATGATGAACAAGAACTTAATCAAGAAAGTTAAAAGAGACAAAAGATAGGAGAAGGCTCAGAACCAGCTGAAGAATCAAAAGATGAACTGTCTCAAGAACAACTACAACAGCTGATGATCATAGTTCCAGAAGAAGGAATGCATGTTGAAGCCCTACAAACCAAATACCTAATCATTGACTAGGAAGTTTACACTAAAGAATCAAGAATGTATTAGAAGATCATCAGAGTAGGTAATCACACAGAGGTATATTAGATCTTTGAAGATATGCTAAAGAATTTTGACAGGGATGATCTAGTCAAACTATGGACTCTAGTTCATGAAATTTTAACTCAACATAACCTACTGAAGATAAAGAAAGAGAACTTTGGGTAAATTTGAAGAGGTTGTTTGAACCAGATGATGATGATATTCTATGGAACATGTGTTATTCATCATATGTCTATAGAGAGAGGACATGATATTTTCATGTTGGTTAAGAAAGATTATCCATTGACAAGAGCACTTATGACTTTGATGTTGTGTAACAAGCTGCAAGTGGATGAATATTCAGTGATGGCAGATGAGCTTTTAAGGAAAAATTTTATACTAGTAAACAGACCAAGACAGTAAAGTGTTTGGAAGCATCCTCTCAGCACAGATAGTTTAATTCAGAGAAACTTCTAGATTTGAATGATAATCACAAGTTTAGGGGAGGATTGTTAGGAATTAAGGGCTTCTACAACCTTGAACTGCTGGTTTAACTTAGTACTGCCAAGAGAAGACTTAGTACTGTCAGGCTTAGTTAGTACTGCCAGTACAGATTGTTAGTACTGTCAGTTTATTAGTACTGTTAGTTAGTACTGTTTGTAATATAGTTAGTACTACTAAAGTGATATGCTTGAGTTATATTAGGAATAGATATGGATGATCACTTGACGCGTTTTGTAAGCCCATTAGGGTTTCCTTGGTGTATAAAAGCAACCCTAAGGCATTGATCTAGACATCAGTTTTCATATTAGTATTCATAGTTTGCATAGCAATCATAGTTAGTATTCATAGCTATTTTGTAACTCAAAATAGTATTCAATATATTGAAAGTTTATTAAAGATCTTGTTTTACTGTTTCATTATTCGTCTTAGTATTACAAACTAGATTATGCATAGTTTGTGATATTCTCAATCTTAGTTTCTACTATAGTTGTCTTGGATCTATCCAATATAGCTAAGCTTTAACAAGCTAAGTAAGATCTGTCAAGAATGGATCAACAAGTGGTATCAGAGCTTGTTGAGAAACTCTGAATAAGAAGAACACTATATCTACACAAGATCTCATAATCAAAGAGAAGATGGAATCACAGTCAGAAACTACCCAAACAGTGTCTGCACTAAAACTTCCTATACTTAAAACAGGAGACTATGGTCTATAGAGCATGAGAATGGAGCAATTCCTCCCAAACAGTGTCTGCACTAAAACCTGCTATTGCATCTGCTAGTACTGAAGGTCCCATTCCTCCTAAAACTGCTGAACAAAAGCTAGCAAGAAAGAATAAATTCAAAGCAAAAAGCACTTTGTTGTTGGCCATTCCTGATGAGCACCTATTGA
>BQNB010115911.1:0-21462 GCA_026074375.1 Tanacetum coccineum
TGTAAACGAGTATAAATTGATAAACATAATCAACAATCAATGATAAATTAAGCAATCAAGATAAACAAACCAAACATTAAATCTTCATAATGATGAGGTGTCATTTTATACACTTTTTCAGGGTTATTTAACCCCCTAAATCATGCAAATATGCCTAGATTATGTGCTTAATCATTTGTTTTTATGTTTTTAGCACTTGGATGACATTTGGAGGAAATACACGTGACTTGAGCTCATTTAGAGACGAAACGTACAAGACTACAACTCTACACCAAATCCTTTAAAGAAATTGTGCATACAAAGCGTAGAGACGGCGTCGCGAATTACAAGTGATGGCGTCACGATTTATAAAGCGACGACGTCAGAGATTTGACGACGGCGTCAGAACATAGCCGACTTAAAGTGGATCTAGAAGATTCGACATGGCGACGGCGTCACGACTATAACACGACGCCATCACATCGCTTTTCCTATTTATACAAAACCGATTTTAGGGTTTTAAGTGTGTAACTTTTGGGAGACGAACCCTAACTTTTATATTCGAGTTTGGCAGCTTTTTAGGCCATCTTTAGGGCCTCAAAACCCTATTGTAACAGTCTTTAATCCATGTTTTAATCAAGTAAAGTTCATCTATCCCTTCAATCTTTCAATATGTCTGTATTGTTTGATTAATTTGTGTTCTTTACCTTCTTATAACATGCTAGGCTAGATCCTTTAGTATTTACTTATGATTGCATGAAACTTAGATTGTATATCCTTTTAATGTTGCTTCTTGTGATGGATGTGCACATTAGGCTTTAGAAAACTAGCCATAAGATATTAAATTGGCATAGACGTCTAAGGAAACGCGGGTGTGTAGAAAGGATACCATCAGTAACAGTCTTCACACTACCTTACCCCTAATATGGTTGATCCCTCTTAAGATATTTCAATTACATTTAATATACTCTTAGGGCCTTATAATAGTCTTCATACTACCTTACTTGTGCGTTGCCCTAACGGAATATTACGTAGACGGCGGGTTCGTGTAATTTGTTCATGACTTAGGAAATACTTACACAGATCATCACAAATGTGACAAAGCAACAAGATTAGGAGAAACAATATGAGGAGTAGTGCATGATTAAGTAAATACATTAAAAAAAAGTAAGTAACTCCTAATACCGTCTTCCACGGGTTATGGGTCCCAATACATTCTTCCACAGTGTATGGGGGAGGTTGAGACGTAGACAGCCCTACCCCTACCAATGGTAGAGAGGCTGCTTCCAGTTCTACTATAGGTAGAAAAGGACCGCCGGCCTTGTAGGGGGTGAGGATCGAACCCTTGACCTCTCTCTCAAAAGGCAAGGGTGTTAACCACTTGATCCAACCCTACTCTTATTAAGTAAATAAGATCATTTACTTAATTAGATAAAACAAACCAACCTCTCAAACCATATGATTTTACATGCTTTCTATAAAATAAAAATACAAAAAGAATCTTCTCTCAACCCTGTAGACCTCTGTTAGATCTGGATCGAGCCTTCCCAACCTATTCCCCTAGAGAGCGATAACAACCCCCGAGTCTTGCCTATACTACACTACAACGATTAGGTGCACTGCCTAGGGAGTTGTAAAACTTCTTGTTGAAGTCTAACGACAACCGCATCACATAAACATGGCTAATACCTAAAGGTATTAACCAATAACTGTTGTATCAAATACAAACATAATAAACGAATCAACCAAGGTAACCTAACCGAGTTAAATGAATGATACCAAAAATTGAAGACTTATTCTTCAATACTTCTTAATCCCACTGTAGGACGCGCAGTGTTAGCATCTGGATCTGAGCCTTCACAAGGCGGACTATTCCACCAGAGACGCATATGCGATACACACTTGACGGTGCAATCGATACTTTCGCGCCCGAGATCACTATGCCATATACTTGATGTTCGATCGTACAAAGAACTGCACGGTCGCGACTGCTGAGAGAGTAGTTGTAAATACTTTACCTTGTTGAAGTCTAAGACCGACAGTACCGACGGGGAGTCCACGATCTAACTACATAGGCAAGTAATAAACACTCTAAGCAGGCGCTATTAACCGTGAGGACAATACCTGTTGTATCAAATTGACTAGAATCATAATAAACGGAATCATGACCGTAAACGAAGCTAAGCGTACCTACTCGAAGGCAGAGAGTTAAGAAATATCTGATGCATACCATCAGAGAGAATTAACGATTATAGAATAACTACGTGCGATATCTCTTCTAGATACAATGTTTCCTATGACGAATTAAGCGCACTTAACTACGACGACGTTCTTTGCTCTTCTTATTGCCTTTATGGGTCACTATTAATCGAGCTTTAATGCAGTTGATAGGGCTATCGAAAAGATCTTTACATAGCCGAGGATAAGTTCCGAAGATAGTCTCGCCCTACCGATCTTAGTGTGTGTAGATGAAGAGTTTGTATTTATAGTGTGCCTAGCACGACAAAAAACGTCGATACGATGCGAGGGCGTCAGTTGGTTTGAGCGTCAATCATGGCATGCTAAGTGCCCAAGGAAGTTTCTTGTGAGATGAGAGTAGAGCACGAATCCCCCTAACAGATGCTAATAAGTATCTTGCGGCTAGGAAACTCTTTACAAAATAATCACGTGCAATAGCGTGCGTATAGAGACGAAGTTATGGACTATCGACATATTGCTATTTTAAATTCTTCGCGAGGTTTCTTAGTGAGAGCTATAACACCATAAGAATACGCCGCATCTTTGGCCTTCCGCTATGGATACGACATAAATAGGTTTGACAGAACACACACAAATCTTCATGATTTCTTTCTAACGATTAAGCTTGATGCGTTTTTCAAACACACTTTAACATTTTATATAAGACATGAAACGAGACCGGATAATTATCATGGAAACAGCACAGGGAGACATCAAAGCAGTCATAACCCATGTATTTTATCAAATGCTTTTACTACGGTCGAAGACCAGGGTCGAGGCACAGCAACGGGATTGAGAAGATGATTAGTGCGTGTTGCACATGGACTACTCAGAATAGAAAATGGAGACTTTAAAACAATCTCTCGATAGCGGTACAAACGTTTAGTTTTTACCCAAGGATAAAAAGTATGAACTACTTACTTTTCGGATAGTTTAAAAAAAACATATAAGTGTTGGAAATGAATTTACCTCGAACAGTGATACGATTAATTCTTACAAGAGAATGTCATGATTACTACTAATTGTGACAGAAACATGAGCGTTTATCCAACAGGAATATGCACATTGAGACATAGGTACATTTTATTAAGCGTACAATAACTTATATTTTAGTTACTAGACGCAAATGAGTCCACTTAAATAATTCAGTTATTATTATATCCGAAGCCTATATCTTCAGGTTTTTACACTATTTAGTGACACAGTCTGGATTTCTCTAGGCACAAAACGTATACTAAAGACCATTACGACAAATCTTCTAAAACCACATAGCACATCATAACGGAAGGTCTTTCCACTTCTGAAGACCTCAGAATATGATGACTTATTGTATAAGTTCTAGAATGTGATAAGCGAAAACAGATAGGAGTAGAGAATACAAGGATCACATACAGAGATCTTGCGACATACATAGTGAGACTTAAGAACACAAAGAGACGATCATTGCTACAGTCATGACACAAACACTTATGTCATTAATGCGTAACTTCACCGATCAGTCTGAGAGTATGTTAGCCGTCTCAAGGCTGCGAAGGACGTTCTATAACAAAGCACACATCTGTTACATACGAAGCTGTCCATTATTTCAATACATATATCCAGATTACACTGAGAAGATAGATTGATAGGCTTCCCGCAATGCTCTATAGAGTAGGTTCTTAGTAGCGAGATGTATGATTTTCACGATTTTTATAAGCCTCGAGTAATGAGATGATGTAGATAATATATATGAGAACCATAGCGATGGGATCATGTGCGGTGTCAGATCGGAGTCAGAGTTTTCATTAGCAAAGATCATTGCCATGAATACAAGCTAAATTCAGCAAGAGCCATATGGTCTTCAGTCCGATGAAGGGCGTTCCTAGTCACGCATTGGAACTGAAAGCGCTTTATTTTACTACCTTGCACTGTCCTCAATATCTGAGCGTATGAACATCAATCTTCTTCTAGAATTTGTATGTCAATGGCACTCGATTCTTAAAGAGCAACTCATGCGAGCCTCTTATGAATAAGAGTGCTTTCATTGCAGAAGTTGCATGTTTCATAGATCAGGAAGAATAGACGATGACGTTGCTCACCGTATTAGAGAAGGTTGGGTGAAATAAAGGGCGGCATCAGGAGTCCTATATGATAGGAGAATTCCCTTAAAGCTAAAGGGAAAATTTTATAGGGTCGCGATTAGACCAGCTATAGAGCCCTATAGAGTGCTGACTGATCACGAAAGCTCAAGCGGAGAGGGTGGAAGTGGCGGAATAAAAATATGCTGATGTAGACTTATGGTAAAACCATGGTAGACATGATACCGAACGGAGTCGATTCTATAAATGACAAGATGAGGGAAGGAAGGTTGAGATGGTTTGGGCATGAAGAGGAGACCAGAAACTGCCCCTATTAGGAGAGTAGAAGCTATGTTAGTTGAAGGGTCGAGGAGGAGGGGTAGACCTAAACTTAGATGGGAAGATAGACTTAAGCAGGACATGAAGGAGCTTCTCTTGTCCGAGGACATGACCTCTGATAGGAACGCGTGGAGAGATAGAATTAGGATTAGCGGGTAGATGTAGTAGGCCTTAGATTAGGTCTTGCTTTTAGGAGCATAGGAGCTGCGTAGTAGCTTGGCCTTGTGTCCCTTAGCTAGTTTGCCTTCTAGAGCCTAGGAGCCCCCCTTTTTTTGCTTCTCCCTTAGGCTTTGCGTATAGGATTGTAGGTCCTTCGTAGTAGCTTTGCCTTGCGTGTCTTAGGTTCTTGGGCCTTTTAGCTAGTTGCCTTTAAGCGCCTAGGAGCCTCCTTTTGCCCCGCCCCCAGGTTTGCTCCCCATAGTGCCCTCTTAGGCTAGTCGCCTTTAGGCGGATAGGAGCCCCTTTTCGCTCTTTTGGCCATAGGTGTTGTTGTCTCTTGTGTGCCGGTATGCTTGTTTGCTCTGCATGTGCTGCTTGTCGTGCTCTTGTCGTATGTCGTTGGGATTGTTTGCTCTATTTGTTTGTCTGGTTTGAGCTGTGGGCCCTTAATGGGAGCCATCTTGTCTTTGTTTGTGTCTCTCTCGTGTTATGCTTGTTTCGTTGTCTCTTGTTTGCTTATATGCCTGTTTGGTTGCGTTTTCTCTTGGCCGTTTATATGCGGATCTTGTGCTCTTCGCTTGTTTTGGGTTGTTTGTTTGCCGTGGATGTATGTTTTTGGTTGCTTGTTTGCTTTGTTTTCGTTATCTATCTTTGAGCAACACCCTAATGCACACGTTCACTGGCCGGAGGTCCCTTGGAAGCAGTCTCTCTACTTCCGGGTTTAGCCTGGAGGTAGGGGTAGGATCTGTCTACGTTCACCTCCCCCATACCCCGCTTCGGCGGGATTGGGTATGTTGTTGTTGTTGTTGTACATCCATTCAGACAAGATCATCCAAATCGCAACACAAATTTCAACGACAACAACAACATATCACCTTTTGACGATGCTTTCCCTAAGCTAAAACATAAACGAAACCACACAAACAACGGAAAGATTCCATGTCAAATTTAATACAATACTTAACATAAACATAACTTGTTATATCTAGCTCTAAGAATGGCCATTGAAGTCTGATAATCATTAAAATCTAAACATGACTATACTAAAATCAATAGTTATTTTCCATCGGCATGCCCAATGACCTAATCTGTTGTTTTCAACTGCAACAAGCTCCAAAAATCCCGTCAACACATATTCTCCTAGAATATACCCATGATAATCTAGCAAACCTCTACTAGTCAAACTTGTTTGTCAAGATCAAATTTTTTTCCATATTTCCAAAAAGAACACAACCTTATAAAACAAAAACGATAAATCAGATACTCTAGTAAAAAGAAATCCAATCTTTAAGAGCCTTGTACCATCATATAAAACAATCTCACCACAAACCCAAAAGAACACAAACAATATACAAACACATTAGGGGGTGTTTGCTTAAGCTAATTTATAAGCTTATCTTAAACTTGTGGGCTTAGCCTAAAATAGATAAGCTAGGGGGTGTTTGTTTCGGCTTATACAAGCGGCTGATTTGGTTTTGGGGTTATGTTTCATAAGCTCACTTTTTGTGGCTTATTTTGAAACTTTTCGGCTTATATAAGTTTCTTATGTCATAATGAACTTATATAAGCCGAAAAGTTTCAAAATAAGCCAAAAAAAGTGAGTTTATGAAACATACGCCCAAAACCAAATAAGCCATAACACCCCCCTAATAAGCCCGTAAATAAGCTTGAAAAAACAACCCCTAAACACAAATAAATACTGGGTCAGGCATTTTATCAAACACTTGACATACATTAACAAGGTAGCGTTTTAACAGTTTATAATGGTTAAAAATAAATAAAGATAATAATAAGTTGCATAAAAATAAAGAAGAAAATAATAACCGTATGAATGAACCCAAGAGGTGAGGAGATGAGGGGAACAGAAACCAATGGCGCGATGACGGTTGCAACAAAGGAGGCTGCACACAGTGGCCTTTTATACTTCTACGGTTTAACCCTTTAAATATTAAATATAAGATAAAACTAACAAACAATCGAATTCTGGTCTAGCGGAAGCGTTGCACGTCTTTCTTAGTTAAGGTCCATGTTCGATTCTGGACTCGGTTTTTTCTTCTTTTATTATTCTTTTTGCAACTATAGCTTCTCATTTTCTTCTTTTTTTCTTGCCAATGCCCGACCTTTAGTTTTTATCTTTATATCGGTGAGAAGAAAAACTAAAACGAAGATATACGTCTCCACGAAGTAGTTATACAAGAATTATGCATTTGTAATTAGGGTGAGAATGGTGCGGGTTTTGGCAAAAACCAAATCGCATCCGTAATTGCGGTTTTTAAAAAATGAGAATCCGCAACCGCGCGATTTTTGCCTTTTTTTGGTTTTTATAGTTTTTTTTTCAGATTGTTATTTTTGACATATATTTATTATAGAATAATATTATAAGGTTACATGATGTGTTGAAACGTAAATGAACGAAAACATACGACAACGTAAGGAAACGGACGAAAACGTATGAAAACATACGAAAACATATAAAAAGTATGAATACGACTAATAAACGTAGAATTTGTAGGAAAAATAAGAATATGAAAGAAAACAGACGAAATCGTACCAGAAAACATATGAAAAGTAGAAAAAACGTCACTCAAAAAAAGTTAAGGAAACGTATGAAAAGTTACTGAAAACGTACATAACCGTTCAAAACGTATATAAACGTTACAAAAAGTGTATATAAACGTACAAAAAAGTATAAATAAATAAAAATATGTGCTTAAAAGCTGGAAAAAGTGACGGGATATATGCCAATAAGTACTCATTTAGTGTTTTACATATGCATATAACTCTATAAGAGCTCATCAATAATTATTGATCACTTTAAGAAAAGATGATCCAAGCGCCAAATTACCATATGGGAAGATGCCATTCTATATGCTTTTAATTGTTTGTACAATGTGAATATATCGTAGTACTTTTAAATAATGTGTGTTTTAATAAGAGTATTAATTATGTGTTAATTTAATGTTTTATTGCATAAAAAAATTGTAGAATATGTTTCTTTGTTTGTATATTTCAATTTTTCAAGTTTGATAATGTTTAGTGATTACTAAGTTGTACACAATGTATAAAATGTTTGTATCTTAGATTTTCAGTTAGTAGTGGCATTATTCTTGAAATGGCTGCAATATTATAAGTAAGAGTTGTGCATGGTCAAAACCAACCGAACACGACAAAAACCAACCAAAAAAATACCGACTTTGAGGAAAACACTGAAACGAAAAACCAAACGAAGTGAATCGTAGCAAAACCGAAACCGAACCGGAAAACGAGCTCAAAATAGAAATTTCAGATATAGATAGTTTAGCGCGTATTTTTCTTGTTTAACATGAACGAACCGAACGAGCGAGTAAAAGTAAAACCTGAAAATCATTAAATATACAATAACGAACGAAATAGGTCGGTTGGCTCAGTTTGTCGGTCCAGTCGGTTTTCGGTTGGTTTTGCTCAGCTCTAATTTAAGTAAATTTAATGTCCTAAAAAGCATGGAATGAGAGATAAGAAATTTTGTGTCAAAAAATCACTCGTACATTATCATTTAGGCAGTAATATAAGAAAGCAATAATTACATGTCAATCACTAATCAACTAGTCAACATAGACACATGGCGAGGTCAATATATTAAGACGAGGTTTATAAATTCAGTTTGTGAGCTTAATCAGAACTAGCTGTTTTGTCGGAAGGAACAAATTCAACTAGTTTACCAGCTAGACAATAACGTTTTAGCTACAAAACGCGTTGACACATTGATCAATGAATTCTAACGCTTCTAAACACTTGACAGGATTTCGTTTATAAAAAACTTGTATTTGATAATGACTCGCCAAATACTTAAGAAGATGGTATATGCTTATGCATTCGGGACCAACTAAATTTTGCGCCTCACTTGATCTCAGTAGCCGTGTATGCTCTCTAGATCTTAGCGTGTTCAGATAAATATACTCATGCAGGACACAAACCTCGCGTTTTAGATGAACTAGTGCAACGTGTGTTAGCAGAGAGAGAGTCGTGAAGAAGACGAGTAGTAACAAAAGTCTGCATGTGGAAGATATGTTTAAGAAACGTTTATCTGATTGTGTGGCTCGATTTTTTCGAAGAGCTCTCGCTTTACTATCTTCAGCTTGATTAAAACTCGTATAATGATAAACTTAAATTCAAAGGCAAAAATATGGATCAGTAACTTTCAATGATAATGTGTTGCACTGGAAAAGGAAGATGAAGGAATATATAGTTAATCAAGATTATACACTTAAACATGTATGTTTGATAAGTTGGAGACAATAGTGCATCACCATCCGCTATTTTATGAGCTTTCGAGCAAACCCTTTCCTATCGCACTAGTCTGTTTCCTGGGGAGGTATTTGTGCTTGCCATTCATCACATCCTCATCACCAATTTTCCGTTCAGTGTCAATCACTTCATCACGATAGTTGAAGGTTCTTCTTGCTGAAATAAACAGGACGAACTAAAGACAAATATTCAGAATGACAATGTCTAGATTCGTCGAATTAGTGGCCTTTCAATATGTGCTCTTCGTGACTATAGAAGTTCGCATAGAAAATAGTGTAGAATAGTAATATGTGGGAATGTTTCTTATGAGCAACATGCACTATTAAAGACGCAGCTACCGCGTGAGAACCCGCCAGATTGTGATATGATACGCCTTGGATTGAGATTGGAGCAGTTGTTTTAATCGCGCTTAAAGTCTTCTGGTGAACTTCATGCAAAATTTGTGGTTCCGCATTGTGTGAGTGACTAGTTCAGTGGTCGAGGAAACCAGGTTCCAAGGTGGAGTGCAGTTCATCCGCTCTGCCTAAAGCATACTCTCTATCTTCATCAGAGGCGTAAACTCGACCTGATAAGTCCCTCGCACGATTGCCGCCATAACTGAGAATATTGTCACAAACACATATCATTATTACAAGGTTATTCAGTCCTTAAACTATAGGGTTAAAAAAAAGGTTACCTCCTACGGCTTCCCAAAGGCTCAATTGGCTCCTGTCATAGAATTTGAGTGAATATCAATCAAGCATTGTGGTTAACAGTATGATGTTATCAAACAGGGTAACTTCAGGTTAAGCGATCTTAATTTATAGTGCGTTCGTAACATTTTCAATGGTTGTATACTGTTGTTTATGCTCATCAAGATTTTAAAAATACAAGGAAAAAACAGAAGCGTTCTAAAACACGAAGGTTGTTTAGAAGCTCATTTGTTATCACCCCTATCATGCAATACCTTTATACATGAATACTGCAACTTAAGGGGTGTTTGTAAAATTAAATGGAGCTGTTGATCTACGTATTGTTTTTCAAAAATAAGTTGTTTCGGATAAGCTTAAATCCGTCAAGAGGGTGTTTGGGATTGCTTAGATAAACTACTTATATGTTTACTGCATGTCTACAGTTTATTAAGCAATTTGGAGTGTTGGATAGGAAAATAATGTGATTATTTTAGAGTGAAAAAAGAGCAAATTTCAGTAAGAAAAGCAATCCCCAAAAGTTACATCATTATTTAATCAAAACAAGTAGATCAGCAGTTTTGGATAGTAATCCTAATTCCCAAACACCTCACTTTGTCAAAAAAAAAGTAAACAAGAATTTCAAGCTTACTATTCAAACATCACAGTCAATGTAAATAGTAACAGCTAAGCCACTACCCTCTCTTTTTTAACTCAAGCACAGAGTCGCAACAAGGCTTTACAATAAAGAATAAACAGAAAGAAAAAAATGATAAGAAAATTACTCTTAGTTACAGTTCCGTGATAACATTTTTCTTTCACCATTTTCAACTGTTCGGGATAGTAGTATATGCTCATCGAGATTAAAAACGGAGAAGCATTAAAAAGACAAGAGTAGAATCAATGAAGTTCCTTACTTCCGCCCGCATTCATTCAATACCCTCAAACAAAAATTTTACTGCGTCTTAGGGGGTGTTTAAGATTGTTACAACTTATTATGTTTATACATCTTTTTAAAGTATGTTACTTTGAATAAACCTATCTTACTAATACATAAACACTCAAGTAGTTTTCTAACATCCAGAGGGTGTTTGGGATTGCTTATTTAAGCCACGTATATGCTTATCAGTTATCACAAACACATATAAGAAGTTGTTACTTTATGTTTACTGGAGTAGTATTGAGCAGTGTGTAGTATGCTTATTTTAGAAAGAAATGATGGTACTTAGCAGAGAATAAGCAGATTTAGAGTGTGTTTGGGATTGCATATTTCTTATTACGTTTTTCGAAAGCAAAAAGCAACTAAGTGTGAGGATTGCTATGTACTGATTGACTTAGTTGCTTCTATTTGAAGAAATAAGCATTCCCTATAAGCAATCCCAAACACCCCCAATAAGCAATCCAAAACACCCTTGCAAAACTGCATATCTTTTAAATTATTATGCAATGACCGGAAAAGTGGTTTTAACAAACATAATTAGTCCAAGTTTCTAGCTTTTATTCATTTCGAACCCAACAACTAGAATATTCAAAATCAAACCAAACCATCACATCAACAAATCACAATATAAAAAATCATTTCTTGAAACAACTATAACAAATTATACCTCCTTATAAACTTGGGGCGGCTTATCCGCAACACGGCTAGACCGTCTCACAGCCGACAAATCCACCGGCTTCCGTGCCCCCCTATTCACTTTCTTCATCTGCCATTATAAACCAAACACAAAACCCCAAATCACTTACATAAATCTAATAATCGCGCAACAAACACTATAAATACAATAAAAATAAAAAGGAACATACAGATGAGGGTTTAGGAGTTGAAGGGGTTCGCAAAGACTGAGCTAAAACAGTGAGTTTTAACTCTGCCATTCTTTTCTTGTTTTCTTCGAGTCGCATCAGTCGGGTTTCTTCGTAGTTAATCTTTTTAGGGGCGACCATTTTTGTGGAGTTGGAAGTTGATTTGGTGATTAGAGGAGACAAAGATTTGGAACAAGAAGAAAATGAAGATTGTGTTGTGTGTGTTTGGGCGGTAGGTTTATGGTTTGAATTTGAAATGGGTTCTTTCTTGGAATTTGTGCATATACCTAAAATACGAGTATTATTAGAGGTAAGAGAGCTGCTCTAGGGATGGAAAAAAATCCCTACCTGACCCGAACTCCACCTAGACCCAACCTCGATTAAGGTGGTGTTTGTTTTTTCAAAAATACCTTTTAATGGTATCTTAATCTAACTCATTCAGCTGCGGTCAGACATTTGAGTCATTAAGACTGTTTGTTTTTTTCAAGTCATTCAGAGGTAGTAAGAGGCAAGCAGTTTTAAGAGCGTTTGCTTTTTTTCTAATCATTAAGAGGCATAAACCTTTTACTGAACTAGATGTGGAGTGAGTGTCTTAAAACCTCTTAATGTCTTTTTTTTCTTACTTTTTTTGTTTTTATTTTTTTTCTACTTTGTTATAATTTTTTCATCTTTGTCTTTTGTATTAAAAGTATTAAATAAAAATCATTGCATATGTTTTGTTAATTATTGAGTGTATAAGATGGTATGTGTCAGCTCATATTTTGTTCAAATTGAAAGGTACGGTTTCGTATTCATACATCTCAATTCTAACGTGACTCATTTAGTTAATCACTTTAAGAAGTTCAATTCAAACTTTAAATTGATTATATTATAAAAGTTGTTTTTTTATTTAATGAGGTTTATTTCTTGTGCGAATGTAATCGTTTTATATTTAAATTATAAAAACTATAGTTTAACACATCTAAACATTTTTACCAAAACAAACAGTTTTATTTCATTCAGATTCAGATTTCTCAACCACTTATTCAAATTCAGATGGAAATCATATTCAAACTTTTCTACCGAATATTCAGATTCAGATGTGCGAAGCGGATTCAGATTCAGAGCCTCTTAATAAACAAACAACACCTAAGTATAACCTTCGGCCCAGCATACACTTAGCCCATACCACCCCCTAACATCCGTTACCCGCTTTTTAAAGCTTTCACCCTTGACATCGTTAGTGCCTTTAGGGACTAACTATGCAAATAAACATATAACTCTCAAGGACTAACCTTGCCACCCCCCTAAACCTTTATACACCATCAAGGGCTATCTATGCAATGAATGCTTACACTTTCAGGGGCCATATGTGCCATTTTTTCCCAAAGTTTCCCCTGCCCTTTTATACTTCCATTTCCCGCCAAATAACAAACCCCAAACCTAATTACTATTCATCATCCCTTTCCCCACCCACGTGCACTGTAGCAACCAGACAAAATTCACACCACTCCAAAACCTTAACCCCACCTTGTGTACACTGTGGCAATCCCACAGTCTTCCATTGGACATGGAATGAAGACAAGAGATCAATGGTTTGGATCATTTGGCTTAGGGACAAAGGCATTTCAAGGGCCAAGATGTGTTTTTGTTCTCTCCTCAGCAAGAAAACACAACTAGCACATAACAATGAAGACCTCAGCCTCTATATAAAGAAAGAAGACAGAAATTGAAATATAGAGGAGTAGCTGTAGCTTAAATATTTTTTCATGTTTTAAGTTTATATTTTTAAGTCTTTTAAATATTATCATTTTAAATTCAAGCTTTGTAATCCTCTTTTTATAGTTAATGCAAGATTTAAGTTTTTTATAATACTAATTCTGTACTTTTAAGTTATATGCCACTCAAAGTATTTCCTTTTACAACTCTTTTCATAATCCGCTTTTAAGGTATACAAGCTATTTTTAGTCCATAAAAAGCTTTTACAAAAGCATTTGTAATGAATAAAACTGTTTCGTCAAGACGAGAATGGGTGTTCATCGGCACTTATTGATGAATAATAAGCAATCTTGGATGGCTTATTGGGTTTAGAGCTTATGGTAAGCACATATGTTTGTTTTATAAGCTTTGAAAAGATTATACTCTTGCCAAAAGCTTGGACTCTTTGTAAGTCACTCTTTTATATTTTTTCTTATATTTACTGTAGCCTTGCCTATCTACTGTTTTTCTGCTTATTTTGTGCTTTATTGTGCTTATTAATGTTTGATTTATGCTTATTGTCTTGGTTTATTGATTACATGTCCTTTCTTTGAGTCTTTGTTCTAAACTGTCCTTATTTGCCTTAATATGCCATTTTCTTAACTACTTATTTGAGTGCTTATTCTTGTTTGCTAATTGCTTATTCTTGCTCAACTTTTGTTGTCTTACCATCTTTTTTAATAATCTTTGCTTAAAACTTAAAAATCAGTTTTTTAAAAAAAGGTGTTTTCATTCTTAAAGGGGTGTTTGGCATAACAGCCAAAGTGGGTCAGTTTTGGTTAAATTACCCATTGGGTCATTTGATCAATTACTACAAGTAATTTTAAGACATTTACATTCTGTTTTCAAGAGTTTAATGATGTAAAAACTTATTACATTGTTTTTCTAAAAAGATGTTCAAAATTTTGGTTCACAAACAGTTTCATAAGTTTTATTTTGATTAGTTCTTTTTACCATCTTTTGAAACTTGTTTTTAAGTTGTTTTTTATGGTGTCAATTAGCGTATTAATTTTCTTTTGGCTTGCCTTAAATTTGCCCATAATCTGTCAAGCTTTTCAAGTCAAAATATATTTTTTTTAAAAGCCATTTTTCATCTTAAATTTTCAGGTAGTAAATATTGTTTTTAACTTTTAAAATTTTGTGCACAAGCTCCTCTAAGGTCAATCTTCATCTGTTTTCATTAAACTTTCATTTTGGAGCTTATCTTCTTAGCTTATTTTGGGGCTGCTTATTGCCTTTTACCTTTGCAAAAATTGCAAAATCAGCATAAGCTGAGTGCACAGCCCTTTTTCATGTACTTTTTCTTGCCTTATTTGGATTCCAAAGTTGTTTTTTATTGATGATTCTTAAAGCCACTAGGACCACCTTTAAGCTAGTATAGGCCTTAAGCCCTAAGAATCCCTCTATTTGGCTTATTTTTAAGCCAAGAAGTAGCCCTTAAGGTTGTTGTAGGCAATTTTGGCCCATTAGCTTATTTTCCATTTTCTGCTTACTTGTTTCATTTCCTTGGCTTATTTTGCATTAGACTTGCTTATTAGGTGAGACATTAGGGTTGTTTTAGCTTAGTTTCATTTTCCCTTAGCTTATTTTTGCTTTAAGTGCTCAACAGTTTAGCTTTCCTTAGGATTTAGCATAAAAAGTGTTATCTGCCCATTCTTGTGCTTATTTCAGCTTATTTGTTGGTTTTTAAAAAAAGTCATAGTTAGATAAATTGCTTATTCTCAAGTGCTTAATACGTGTGTACAAAAAGAAAAGTAAATTTTTTTTACTGTAGCATTACAAAAAGAGAGAGGCCAGGATTCGAACCCTGGACCTCCCCCTTTCAAAGCCACCCACACTCACAAACTCATACCGCTGTGCTACAATAGCTCATCCGGTATGAGTTTGTTTTATTAAATACTTAAGCCCATTTTAGCCAATAAGCTTATAAGCTGTTTTCGAATTTTAACAGCTTATTGTGATAAGTTGTTTGTACCAGCTTATTTTTCATAGATTCCCCACTACTTTAGCTACTTTTTGTATTTTTTTTAGATTTTTATAAAATCATTTAGTATTTTTTATGATTTAGTTAGATTAAAATCTTAATTAATTCATAATAAATAAATAAAAAGTCAAAAAAATATAAATCTTTTTTTTAAAAATTTTCTTTTGTCGTTTAGGACCTAGGAAAAATAGTTTTACTTTTGTAGGGTCATTTTTGCAAAATTTTGGTTTTTAAAGAACGGGATTCGATCCCGTTCTTATTTTCTTCGCGTTTTTCACTTTAACCACCCCCGTTTTTGGTCTAGTCTTTTTTATTCTTCATTTTTAGTCACATAAAGTAGAATAGAAGTAAAAAAAAAATCATGTAGGGTAATTTTAAGATATAGGTTTTTGACCCCCTTGTTCATAGGCTCTTGCTCTCGTTTTTTAGTTTTATTTCATAATTTTTAGGTTTTTCTTAATCGTTTTGCATATTATTAGATCAATTAAGCTTCTAAATCCCTTAAATCATTATATCATTCAATTTTCAACTTTGGTGGTTTTCCGACCTGACCGATTTTCAAGTCCAGCCTCATCGGGGATAAACGACCCGGGAATATCATACTCCTCGGATTTTATTGATTGTCTTTCTTTTAAACTTTTCAAGGGCAACTTGAATTGTTTTTGGGTTATATAAGTAGTAGTATATTTATAATATATTAATTATTTATTCACCTAAAAAGGGAGATGTCAATGATATGTGTCAACTCATATTTTGTTCAAATTGAATGGTACGGTTTCAGATTCATACATCTCAATTCTAACGTGACTCATTTAGTTAATCACTTTAAGAAGTTCAATTCAAACTTTAAATTGATTATATTATAAAAGTTGTTTTTTTATTTAATGAGGTTTATTTCTTGTGCGAATGTAATCGTTTTATATTTAAATTATAAAAACTATAGTTTAACACATCTAAACATTTTTACCAAAACAAACAGTTTTATTTCATTCAGATTCAGATTTCTCAACCACTTATTCAAATTCAGATGGAAATCATATTCAAACTTTTCTACCGAATATTCAGATTCAGATGTGCGAAGCGGATTCAGATTCAGAGCCTCTTAATAAACAAACAACACCTTATTTGGGTCGGGTTAATCGGGTTAAAAGTTTTATTCATGTCAACTCGAGTAACCCGATTAACCCAAATAAAGATCTTTTTTATTTTTTAATATACATTTATAAATTTTCTATTTAAAAAAGTATAAAAAGAATTATTTTTACATTTTGCTCATATTCTTGTTGACCCGAACCCGCGTCGACCCGACTCGAATTGACCCGAACCCGAGTAACCCAAATTCAATAGGGTCGGGTTTGAGTATGAAATTTCTAGCCTTAACCCAACTTTGACCCGACCCGAATTGATCAGAACTCGACCAACCCGACTAACATCCATAGTCGTTGGTGTGTCATTTTAGCGCCAACTCAACATCCCTTTATAACACTCTAATAACTAAAACACCCTCATAAAAAAAGCAATAATTGTTATTGGTAGATGTAAGTTCCAAAAAACACCCCATCAAATATGCATCACTCACTCATAAATCAAAAAAAGAAAAAGACAAGCGACGCCAGTTAGTACAATGGCTAGGGACGAATGGCGTGCAAGGAGGGGTGCAATATAACATGTTATTGGTGAGCCATTAGTACCCAAGCACACCAATAACACATGTTCTTCCTTACCTCTATTAGGATCTATATCTGGTATATCAGAAATAATATTACTATTATTCTTATTTACCACATATGTGTCGGAAATAGATTCAGGTTGTTCATGATTTGTATCCCACGAGCAAACACATTTTCAAATGTATCATTATTTGAATGATGTACCTCAGTCAACGTGTCGTTGTCATATGAGGGTCCGACAACAGTATCCTCAACTTCATAAACAACCTTATCAACATGTGCTCTTTGAGCATTTGCATCGTATCCTGAACTACTGCTTCCATCCTGTTGTTCTGTTGATGTATTGTCATATGTGCTTTCTTCAGAGTCCAAACCAGCATCCAATGTTATACCCTCATTGACCATTCCTTCTTGTGTCTGCATCTTGCTTTCATTCAGCCATTTTTCAATCTCTTTTATTGTATGAACCTCTCGCACTTTCATTTGCCATTTACTACCATGAAGTGCTCTTTTATCGATTTGCATCTCGAGTCCATCCGTGTAGTAGATTAACTAACGTCTGTAAGTTTGAGGTTCTTTGCCCATGTAGTCTTTAAAGCTCTTTTTTAAATCTTGACTATCATGATCTGAAGAATCTACCTTTTTTGAAGTGAATAAGGTCTCAAACTGTGTCCTGAGCACTTTAAAATATTTCTTTGTCTCTCACTCATGTAGATTCTCTTTGTTAAGTTGTATTTGTAATTGATTCATATTGAGGAACAAAGTATGTCTGAAGGTATCATGCTCGTCACCAAAGTACAATGTTGCAAAAATCGGCCTAGGCGGCCTTGTAATCGCCGATTAATCGCTACTCGGCCATACACCTTGGAAAATAAGGCAAATCGGGTGAAAAATCAGCCTAGTCAAAAATCTATAGAAAAATGGTCAAATCGGACAAAAATCAGTCAAATCGGTCAACGAAAGTCAAACATTTTTTTTTACAATGTGACTTTGAATTGTTAACTGTTAACTTTTATTATCTATGTTTATGTTTTGAACAATGTAACTTTGAACTCATTTAATTTTAGTGTATTTTAAAGTGTTGTATCCAATCTATATAAGGTAACTTTGAAATTTAATATAAAATTGGCACAAAAACGATTTATTCGCGCTAGACGATTAAAGGCTACAGGGGTGGTTCGGACGCCGGCTAACGACTCGCGATTTTTGCAACATTGCCAAAGTATATTCGAAATGCCTGTTTAAATCCTACTTTGATTCCCGAGCACGTAAACCTTAGATTTTTGGAGACTTTTCATATTTTCTTGGATTGCTCAAAGTTATCTAAGCATTTTCTTTCGGTTTGTCTCTGTCTTCTTGCAGTCTGTTGTGCAATTCTTCTTTCTTCTGAATTTGAAAAATGAAGATTCTGTTTACTGTGTGTGTGTGTGTGATGTTAATTTTGGTGAAATTGATTGGAGCGCTTTTTGATGATAAAGAAGTGTTGTGTGGTGTACTTGTTGTTGTTGTTCAAAAGTGTTGTGTTCGTGGTAATGGTCGTTTGTGTAATGGTCGTTTGTGTTTTTGTTAACTTTGGACTAACGGTGAAAAACTTTGTTCACAAAGGACTAACGGTGAAAAGGTGTTTACGTTAAGGGTTAAATTTGATCTTTCCAAAACTACTTGAACCCCCTAAATTTATTAACCCTTTCAAAATTATTCTGAACCTTTTGTTTTAAACCTTTCCAAATTACTTGAACCTCAGGTAACTATTTGAACCTTCAAAACTTGTGTTAAATTTGCATGCACGTATATTTCAGTTTGGTCTTCTTCAACGTATGAAAAGCTTGAACGTAGGTTTTGGTTTAGTGGTTTCGTGTAGTAATGTTTAAGCAATATAAACCACGGTATGATGATCGCGATGCGAGTAAGTGTTGTTATAAGTCCGTATGAAACCGCGAGACTCGAAACTCAAAACCGTTTAAATCCGTTACACTATTAGCTTCAAATGATTCTCACAACTTTTTACTTAACAAACTGATTCCCGCATGAACAAGGAAGCCAGTACTCGCTTAACTTGAAGCAAACTTTGATTCTCGCTCGAAATGGTTTTCGATAGTTGTGACACGCAGCTTTCAAAGTCTTAGCTTTTGGTTCTCACTAGTTTCATTTCCGCAGAATTCAGTTTCCACACGTTTTTAGTTGTCACAGCTTTGGTTTCGCAAGTTTAATCACAAATGGTATCCGCAGGTTTTAGGTTTTCACAACTTTCTGGTTTCCGCAGGTTTGGTAGTCGCTGCTTTTATGGTTTCGCTAGTTTCCAATTTTCGCAGGTTTTGATTTCCACATATTTTGTTCACGCAGCTTTTCAAAACATATTTGACTTCCACAAGTTTTCCAGTTTTCGCAGGATTTACACTTCTCAGTTTTTGCAGGAAATACAAAACCTCAAGTCCCTTTTCCCAAGACTCATGATAGTCGCAACTTTAAGTTATTTCCGCAGGTTTTGTACAATTCACGCAGGACCACAACCAAAGACCCTTACGTCTTTTGTCCTATTTTGTTTCCTTGTGTTGTTTCGACTGTATGCATTTCAAACCAAAACGCAACCCAAAAATTTAAAAACAACTAGTTCAACCAAAAAAGCTGTAGACTTTTTAACTAAAACTTGTCCTAATCTTGTTCTAAACACATAAAAATGTAACCTTGACACATTTTTAGACTCAAAAGGACGATTTTATGAAGTAAAAAATACACGTTTTTAAACTAGTTATTTCGGCTAGAGAACTAAACCAAAAAGCCCAAAAAAGACGATTGTAAATAAAAAAAAACTACAAACTTGGTAGTTGGTATTGTCATCTTGACCAAAACTTGTTATAGAAGCATAAAAACACACGTTAAATCATTTTATCATTTTGGAAGCAAAAAGATGCGTTCTTATGTTTAAAGAAAATGAAACGTGAGTTTTGTAGGAAATAAGCCAAGAAAATAAGCTACAAATAAGTACACAATAACACAACTAAATCATCCTCCGGTTAAGACTAAAAGATAATAATTTCACACGTACATAAATCACTATAAGAGAAGAGAGAGAGAGAGAAAAAAGATGGTGGTGAAGGTGTTGGATTAAACTTGAGTACATTTCTCTTTCACACTTTGCTAACACACACTCAATGTTGGAATTTAAATAACTATTAACCATTAACAACCACGAGTGCGCAGCGGATATGGATCATGTTTGACATATATGATTAACACACAATAAAACATAAAGGAAACATACCTCTTGAAGAATCAAATGCTAATGAAACAAAGTGGTTAAGATACCACCTCTAAGGTTGCTCACACAAACACGTCAACCAAATGCGCCAGGAATGCTAGTTGTGCCTCACGTAAACCCAAACAACAATTGTAACGGCTTGACTATGGAATCAAAACCAAAACAAGCACAAGAACCTGATCCGAGAACCAAGAACCAACAACCCGGTTATGTCTGATATCTTCTGTATCACCCGAGAAAAAAAAACTTGTTCTGTCCGTATCGGACAACACGTATCCGATGACTTCCTGAGGTTTACCCGAGAACGATCAGAACAATGAACCCAATTGTTTCTATATGCTGTCACGCTTTGACAGCTTATAAAACAAAGAGCGGAACCTCCTGGCATACTTGTGGGATCGAATCATAATTTGTATTCTTCCTTGAAGATCACCGAAACCCAATTAGCAAGTAAAAAGGTAATCGAAATTAATAAAACCGTGGTTAGGGTTTAATGGTGATCGGCTGCTTTGGAGAGGGAAGGAAAACAATTTGCTATTATGAGCTTAAGGGGTGGAGTATTTATAGCTTTTATCCCTTAACTCATGATAAGACTTAAAGACTTCAAGTTTGAGTCTTATCACAACTCTACCTTTCCTCTCTTATCTCAAAAACGAATCTAGACACCCTCTTGAATCCTTATTACAGCCGGCCTCCTTTAGGACAACTATTAGGATTTATGTATAGTTGTTTTCTCGTTCTTTGGTTTACAAATAGAAGCTTACGTGAAGTTAAAACGCACGCTAAGTGTTTAACGTGTGTGCCCCCAATAGGCTCACACATTTCTAGTCATATAGGTGCGTATCCAACTATCATGATCCAACAGCTCCCACTTGGGAGTTGGAGTAGCAGACAGCCCATATACTAACGACGGAAACGTCTAGCAACATTCACATTCGTTGTTAAAACTAGAAATGTTTGAGATCAAGATTCAAAAACATTCTCAGTAGCATGGTTATGTATCTCTTGCTATAATCATCCCTTTGTTCAGATATCGTTAAACCATGAATATGGATCCTAACGCATTCCATATAGTTTAACCACTTAGATTCTCGTTATAAAACTTAATACAGATATACCAAATGTAATCAAGAATCATCTTGGATTACCCTTTGGGTGCAGCCACATAATTATCTGATTAATTCTGGAGAGGCACCAATGGTATCATATTGCACATCAAGTGGAGGAATACATTCTTTGTTGAATACAAGTGTTATGAATGCTGCTTCACATCACTTTCAATAAT
>BQNB010115912.1:0-21462 GCA_026074375.1 Tanacetum coccineum
ACTTGTAATATACCAAATGAAACATGTTCTTGCATTTCAACATGTTTTAAACATCTTTTCTCCATGAATATATATATTTCCTCGATTTTGTATAAACTTGTTTTATTTTATAACTTTATAAAATAATAACTAGTGGTGATTTAACAATATAACAAATATATTTGTATGGAAATAATACAAATAAAAGTGTAGGGTTTTTATGATAACCTTGGGTGAAAGATGAATATGATGAACACACTAATCCTATAAAAACCCTAACTTAATGTGTATAAACCCTTGCTTCCAAAACAAACCCTTATCTTGCAAAACTAACTTGATATACTTTATATATCAACCCTAAACACACTTGTATACTTGTAATATTGTAGAAATGAAACGATGGATTATCTTGGAAGCCAAAATGAGCTGTGAGTTATGAACTAGAGAGAAAGAGAGATTTTTGATTTGCCAGTTTGTGAATTGATAACATCAAATATTTAATACTTTTTGGTGGAAAAATACCCCCTATATTACCTGCAAATATTTCACTAACACTCGAAAACGAGATATTTTCTATTATTTTGTAGTTTTTAGGTGAAATACAGAAAAGTGACAAGACACAAGGGAAAAATGACTCAAAGTGTAAATATTTGAAGAATGTTACGGCGCAACACCAAATATGGTTACGCCGTAACATATATTAAGCAAGTATGAAGATCAAGGACAACTTTACGGCGTAACACCATATCTAGTTACGCCGTAATCATGAATTTGGAAGAAAATCTTACCATAGATAGAGTTACGGCGTAACATCCTAAATGGTTACACCGTAACCATGAAGATCTACAAATATGTAAAGAAGATCAGGTACTTATGAACATTATTTGAAGTTTACGGCGTAACACCATATCTGGTTACGCTGTAACAACTGCTTAAATATGGAATGTTGTGTAAGAAGGTTACGGCGTAACATCTTTATCAGTTACACCGTAACAGGTTTGATACCTATAAATAGAGGCCTCATTCAACCTATTCTGACATCACTTCCTCCGCAACCAATTAGAGAGGCGAAAAAGGCTTCCAACCTTCAAAGAATTCCACTTGGAGTCCAAGGGAGATCACACTTTACTTACTTTTTGTATTTAATCGTTCAAATACGAATCATGTAAGAATTATGAGCTTTTAATCTATGATTACTTCTATTTCTTGTTGTGTTTTTGTTACCATGAGCGGCTAAGCACTTAAAGTGCTGGCCTAGTTATGTAATTACTGTTGTTATGATATTGTTTCTTGTTAGATTATGGTTTCGTTAGATATTCCTTAATTATCGTGTAACCTTGGGTTTTGGTAGTATGGGTGGTTTGGACCTGGCTTGCCCCATAATTAGATTATCTAGTCAATATGGGATCCAACGGGTACTAGGGAGGATCTATGACTCCGAACCCTAGTGTAGGAACTAATCGGTCACCGCACTTAGCACTTGATATACTTAAAAAGCACAGGAACTCTTTTAGAGAGGGTTAATAATCTTTATAGGTTATTAGATATGTTTTGGGAATAGTTGGGATTAATCACTGCAACCTGGATATATTACCTCCTATACGATTTGGACTGAGTTGGAATCGTGAGAAGTATAAGATAGACTGCATATGCATATTCAAGTCTATCGACCTTAGGAACCCCTAATGAAACCATAGTTTAACACTGCACAGGAAAACGTTTTCATAACAATAGTAATGAAGTAACTAGGTTAGCACGTTTTCTCTCTTGATATCTCTAACTCTTTTATTTTCAGTATTTAATTTCATTGTTATTTTTAATTCCTTTCAATTCAAATCAAAAACCATTTTATAAACGTGACATTTCAAATTAAAACTAATTACAACTTAGCTCTTGGGACGACCTCGGATATACCATTCTATACTACCCACGATTAGATTCTCTGCCCGTTAGTGCGTTGTAAGATAGATCGAGTTTTATAAATTTAAAACTTGGTAAAAATATATTTTAAAATAAAATACGCATCAGTTTGATTGACACTTTATGGTGGAATGAAAGCTTGTCCAACATTAGGTCACAAGAATCACCAAGTGAAAGTAGTAGGAGGGTTTTCTTGAAATGATTCTTTGAGAGGAGATTGTGGTTTGGGTATTGGTGTAGGCAAGTTAACATCAACCTCATTGGATGTGTGACAATAGTTCAACTTCTTTCTCCATACGGGTCTTACGGACATTTTAGCAACCCTTGAAGGTTTGGGTAAAGGTTTGTGAGGGGAAGACATTGGAGAAGACAAGTTGAATGTGGTGATTATGTTGAGGATGAGGGTTTATTTATACTAGGAAGATGATGTGATTATGGATGGATGGACATTGTTAGAAAACAAATCCAAGGAATGTTGGTGAGTATTGGGAAATTATAGCTGGGTCTAGGTGAAAGAGGGTCAAAAAGCAAAAAGAAACAGTAAAAACCGTGTACGTGATTTATGACAAAAATTCGTTTTCTTATAAAATAATTTTTGTCAATGATTTGAAAACGGATTCGGAAAATGATAATGATAAAGTCAATATGCCTTTGTTTCCATCACCCGAGCCTACGGTCAGTTGTTTAAATGATTTAGATTTCTTTAAAGATTTTGAGAACGAATTTCCAGCCATTGTTTACAATGATGCTCTAACGTCTAAATCAGATTTCTTAACTGAACCTACTGTAAGTCCTCAACATATCGATGAATTTAATTTGAAAGATGAAACATCATTGTCCGAATGTGATGAAGAGGAACAAAACATTTTATACTTTAATGATCTATTTCCTTTTAACGTAATTTATCCCGATGATTCAAAATCGGATAAGGACAATGATGATGATAAAATCGATATCAAACAGTCTTCGGGGGGTAATGTAATAAATACCGATGTTGGTGCCTATGTACATGAGTCAAATAAGCTTTTGGAAACAAGTCATGATACATCTAATAAATTTTTCAAAACTGGAATTTTTATCAAGGAATTAAATCTTAATATCATGACTTGTAATTATATTATCAAAGGGATGCTAATAAATCTTTTTAAGAATTTATATGTGCCATTTGGCATCCCGTTCGACCCCAAATTGTTTTATAAGGATGGGATTAAATTGGGGCAAGTCTAACTTAAAGACTTTTCTATAAACAAAAGTGCTTGCCAGGAGACAACCCGAAATGTAATTTTCAATTTTTATCGAGTCTGTCTTCCCAGACTGTCTATACGGCGTATCCAAACCCCATGGATACGGCATATTGACCTTCTGGACGTTATCCAGTCTTTATTTTCAACACAGTATATACAACGTATTCGTTAAACGAATACAGCGTATTCGACACAGGTATCAATACGACGTATCCTGGGGTATGTGTTGGATCCCAGTTAACTTCTAATGATCGAATTCCTTAGCTTGTGTAAGGTTTAGTTATGCAAGATAAATCCTACACAACTATGGTAGAAACTTTGTAAAATATATCAAAGACTATGCGGAATCTAATCTTTGATCAATAAGAAGAATATGCAATAGAACAGTAATTCTAATGAACACACAGATTAACAAACAAAGCTTCAATATATTAATATGAATACTCTAACTAGTATTAGGGTTACAAAACCTTGAAGCTATAAATTATACGACTAAGATACATAAAACTCTATGCCCTAGGACCTCCTTTTATACACCAAGGAGTCCTAGTCGATTTACAATATATTACTAAAACTTAGATTATTCTTAAAGATCTATTCTATAAATAACAATCCTTATCTCATAAGTAATCTTGATCTTCAAGCAATCTTTATCTTTCAGCAGTTGTAATCTTTCAGCAGTTGTAACTTTGTACCAGCAGCATTAACTCTTAACAAGCAGTAGTAACTTATACACCAGCAGCATTAACTTAGCAGCAGTAACTTCAAGAAGGCTTTTAATCCCAACAATCCTCCCCTAAACTTGATATTCTCCTTTAAAATCTTAGAAAAAAAATGTTTTTCATTGAACGCTTCATTAATCACCACGGCGGATGCTTCCAACACTTAATTGATTCGTGAGTGTTTTGTGATGAGCTTAAGAGATGATAAATATTTACATTCCAATGCTCAGCTAGAAAGCTTTCTTATCTCAACAATATCTGTAATTTGTAGAAGGTGTAAGGGGATATTCTTTTTCACCAGCTATGAAATATACACATGTTGGCATCTTATTGAATGGACTCCACCCAGCATCAATAAATTCCATCCAATACTTTGTACTCCTGTTGATTTTTCCATACTTGATCTTCAACATGTGGATCAAACATTGTCTTTAAATCTCCATATAAAATCAAATCCAAATCCTCCACTGGTCTTGTTGATCCATATTTAGCTTTTACCATATTGTATAAATCTTCCAAATCTTACATGTCAAAACTTTTAAGCATTAGACTAAAGACCTTGTACATCTTTGAACTTCCATCAGCTCTTATTATTTGATAGTAGCTGTTCTTTCCTTCTTTATGGATCTTCCAGTCAACAATAGTTGGAGGCTTAGTAGCTAAAGGAATAGCATCAATTGCAACCTCTTCTTCATCTAGAATTACTTGCATTAGACTTTTAAGCTCTGCTATCTCTTTATCCTCATCCACCTTCTGCTTCTTAACACTTTCTTGTTCTAGCTCATCTCCTGCTCTCTTTGAACTGCTCTCTTATGCTATTTCTACTTCAGCTTTCTTTGAACTTCCTTCAACCAACTTAGTTTTGTAGTCAACAAAGGTATTCACCCTTTTCATTGCTTTGTCAAATAATTCTTAAATATTTGCAAAAGACTTGCTCTTCAAATCTTTGGGCTTCCATCCTTCCATGTTTTTCAAATAAGTACACATGATACTCCTTTGTTGAGCTTTTGTTGGTGGTCTGTTCCTCTTTTCTTCTGCCCTTTTTGCTGCAAAGTGCTTTCTTCTTTTCTCTAAGAGTTGTTGAAATAATATAGCCCTTTCTTTAATGGTCAACTCTTCTTGTTCTCTTGCTTGCAATCTTTCAGCTAATAACTGGTCAACCTCATTCTTTGCCTGAATATCATTCCATTCTTCAGTTAAGGCAACATTAACTTTTGCTTCTTTCACAGCTTTCTCTCTTTCAATCCTTTCTTGTTCATGAAATTCAGCTTGTAACCTTTGAGCCACTTCCTCATCAAGCTTGAGTTGATCTTTCTTTGACAATTTCTTCACATGTTCAGGTTCAATCATTTTTTCTTAACCTTGTCTGAATCTTTGCCGTGTGATGGTTGTTGTGATAGAAATATTGATGTAGAGAGGCTTGCTCTTTGTTCTATGAGATAACAAGCACTTTTTTAGCCCTTCGGTCTTGTGCTGGCAGCTGGTGTAGGGTTTAGCCTCTTCACCTCGTGCAGTACTTGAGCCAAGTCATTTCACATTACGTTCTTAAAGCAGCACTAACTGAATTTGTACTAGCAGTACTAACTGTTTTTGGAGCTTCGCACCAACTAATACTAAACTACATTCATCTTTCTTACTATCGGGGAACGCGTTGTTTGCAACAATACTTCTTCACCAGGCAAGATCAACTTACATTCAAACATTATATCATTACTATACCTCCCTTCGAGTTTCAACAACAATGTAATCTATGCATCTTATCCAATATCATTATTTTATTTCCTGTTTGGATGCATCCTTGATCACTCCAAACTAGCTTCATCTGAGGAAACATCTTGCAGACTACCACCTTGTATACTTCTTTTAAGATTGTGAGTTTTGACCCTCCTTTCTTCTCTAACTTATAGTACTCTCCGTTTCAACTTGTAAATGCTCTGAGCTTTGAACACGTCTTTTGTGTTCTCGGTCAAGAACTCTTTTGATTGTAAGTTGTACATTAATTCCATTATTTCTTGAAGTTTCAGTCTATCCTCCCACTTCAAAGTGGCTATTACCTCTTGCGTGCAGTAGATCAATGGAACATTTAGAATGCTATCTCTCAGACTGTCTGTGCAATTGTTATCCCCCATGGTGTCTTGGCGCTTGGGACAACCACCTAAACTAGTTCCTATGGAACTTGGTTCATTAGGTGTTGCCTTAGATTGGGTCTTATCTATGTTACAACTATCTTGCTTTGCATCTAAGCCAGTAGCAGTAGTGGCAACCCTCACTAAACTGTCATCCATCTCCTCATTGACAGCCTTATCTGCTACATTATTTGTAGGATTACTAGACTGAGGTATCTTAGTGTCCTTTCTATTTGTCCTTCTTGATCTTTGTTTCTTTTGAGGTTGAGATGTTGATGGTTGAATAATGGTGGGTGTGTGATGGGGATCAGTAGGCATTACTGAATCTTCACCCATTTCTTTTTGAGCTTGTACCATTATTGTTGGAAAAAAGGGTGTTTCTCTTCCAGAGAAGCCTTTTCCAACCCTTCTCATGTTTCTAAAAATCTTCTTTGTATGAGAAGGTGTAACATAAATCCTTTTATGGTTTGACATTCCTTCCAGTTGTTTCTCCAATAACACTTGTACAAATCTTAGATACATCAAGAATTTACTAGACACATTCTCCAAGTTCTTTACCATACTTTCAAATATGTACTTTGAGAAGTTAAACTTCTGGTTTGTAGCTAAACAGATGATTGCAGAAGCCATAGTGCTACTAAATTCATTCCATGCAGTAGTCTTAGCACTAAGGCATTGCAAAATGGTATGAATAAGGAATTTCCATTGTGAGGAAAAGAATGCCTTATAGAAAGTAAGCTTATGTGAAAGTTTTCATACCCCATCCTTGTAAGTTCTTCAAAAATGGTAGCATTTGGCAAGCAATCCATACCTTCCTCATCATCTAGTTAAAGGTCACTTCTAACAGATGCTTCAGTAACGATTATCTTCTTCCCATCTACTAGGGCTTGTAACTGTACTTCCCCATTGACAGTTTTCACCTTGACAGTAGCCCAAAATTGTTCAATACACGAAGTGTATATAGTGGGATTAACGGTTAAAGCATATTTATTGCGTGAAGCATTCAGAAAATCTACAAATTTGTTCAAAACCCTCCTCACTTTCGAGTTTGTTTCGACAATAACGCGACCATGTTGTGAAGTTATCAGCAAACTTATAGGGTCGTCATTGTGTTGGGTTTTGATGATGAATGATGAAATTGAGTTGAGGCGTTTGTGATTTGAGAGTATATGATTAAATGAAATCGATTAAATGAGTGACTGAAACCTTTAATTGAAGTATTTATGAAAATACCCTCAACAGCATTAACGTTCAACAACAGTTATAAGTTATGCCTAGCAGCATTAACTTTCAACAGCAGTAGTAAGTTTATGCCTAGCAGCATTAACTTCCAACATTAGTAGTAAGTTTATGCCTAACAACATTAACTTCCAAAAGCCTAAGTAGAGTAGTTAGTTAGGCTTTAGCTAGCATAACTCAACAATAGTAGTATGTTTAAGTCTGTGCACATTAACTTTGAGTCAGTATTAAATTCAATTCCAGTCCAAACACTCTTTCTGTTGTTAATATATTCATCTCTCTTTCTGTTTTTCAACTCACCATTTCTCTCAATTCTTTTACTTACCAAAACTCTCTGTCTGTTTTTATTTCACACGGCTCTCTTTTTGTTTTTCAACTCACAAATTCTCTCAATTCTTTTACTCACCAAATCACTCTGTCTGTTTTTACACATCTCTCTTTCTGTTTTTATTCTCACCAACTCTCTCAATTCTTTTTCTCACAATGTTAATTATACCAGTAGTATTAAGTATAACTAACATCATTAACTTAGCAGTATTAAGTATAACTAGCATCACTAATTATACTTAACAGCATAAACTTTTGATGACATGAATAACATTACTAATTCATACAAAACTTTACAAAAACATAAAGATATAAAAGATTTTAGAGATTTAACATTCCAATACTAGCAATCAAATATTGAAATCTACTTACATCAAAAGCTTTTGTAAGCAAATCTGCAACATTTTTGTCAGTATGGATTTTAACCATTTGAATCAATTTCTTTTTATTGCAATCTCTAATAAAATGATGTCTGATCTCTATATGCTTTGTTTTTTAATGAAAAACAGGATTTTTAATTATACAAATAGTACTGTTATTATCAATAAAGATTTTGGTATGCAAGAAATTATACCCAGAAATTATACCCATAATCAAGTAATTGATTCTGAATCAAATGCACCTGTCCACAACAACTTGAAGCAGCCACATACTCAGCTTCAATTATGGAATTTGCAACCACTGTCTGTTTCTTGCACTGCCATGATATTAATCCACATCTAAGGAATTGACAACCTCCTGTTGTATACTTCCTATCCAAGCTTGCTCCAGCATAATCACTATTAGTGTATGCTACCAAGTCAAAAAGAGAATCTTTTGGATACCAAAGACCCAATTTTGTTTGACCTTTTTAGTACCTAAAGATCCTTTTTACAGCATGAATATGTGAAAGCTTTGGGTTGACTTGGTATCTTACACAGGCACACACTGCAAACATAATATCAGGTCTTGAAGAAGTAAGATACATCAATGAACCAATCATTGATCTATATAAATAAACATCTACTTCTTCACCATCTTCATCCTTGAGCAAAAGCTTTTGAGTTTCCATAGGTGTGCTTGCTGTCTTGACATCAGTAAAACCAAATTTCTTTAAAATCTCAGTCACATACTTGTCTTGACTGATAAAAATCCTATCCTCCTTCTGCTTTACTTGCAGTCCTAAGAAGAATGTGAGTTCACCCATAGAACTCATCTGAAACTTCTTATGCATTATCTTCTCAAACTCAGTGCATAATGACTTCTTTGTAGAGCTAAAAATGATATCATCTACATACACTTGAACTAACAGAATATCACCTTTGTCCCTTCTGATAAACAAAGTCTTGTCTATCTTTCCTCTCTGAAACCCATTGTCCAACAAATAAGTTGACAAGGTTTCATACCAAGCTCTAGGAGCTTGATGCAGTCCATAAAGTGCCTTTTCTACTTTGTATACTCTGTCAGGGAAGTCTGGATCTTCAAATCCTGGTGGTTGACAAACATAGACTTCCTCTTCAATCTTACCATAAAGAAAAGCACTCTTGACATCCATCTGGTACACCACAAAGTCTTTAAATGAGGCATAGGCTAAAAATAGCCTAATTGCTTCAATTCTTGCAACAGGGGCAAAGACTTCATCATAGTCAATCCTTTCTTCTTGTGTGTACCCTTGAGCAACCAATCTTGCTTTATTTTTAATCACAATTCCTCTTTCATCCTTTTTATTCCTAAAGACCCATTTAGTGCCAATAGCCCTTTTTCCATTTGGTAAATCCACTAAAGTCTAAACTTCTTGTAACTTGAATTGTAAAAGCTCTTCCTGCATAGCCTCTATCCAGCTTGGATCATTCAATGCATGAATTACCTTTTTAGTTTCTAAACATGTAATTTTGAAAGTCTTTATGGTTTGTTCTTTGCTGAACTGAACTAAACAAACCATGTTCTTCCAAATTCTTTGTCATTCTTCTTGTTTGAGGTGCTGAATTCAAGTCTCCAATAATTTGTTCAACTGGATGATCTTTGTGTATTCTTGTAGTTGGAATAGGACTGACTTGGATTGTTGTATCCAAATTATTCATGTCAGCCTCTGCACCATTATCTTGATCATCACTTGAGAGGTCAAATATGCTATAATCTTCCAAAGCAGGCATATTTGGATCATCTGGAAGTTCAATGCTTGTTTTTCTACCAACAGCATTAACTTCATTTGTGCTAGCAGCATTAACATTGTTAGTGCTGTTAACATTATCATCCTTCTCTTGATCAATACTTTCACTATCTTTTCTTGGATCTTCATCAACCTTCTTCTCATCATCACTTGAAGGTTTGGATCCATCATCTTGAGAACTCTTTGAACTTTGAGAGAATGGTGGATCAGCAGTCCACAATGGTAGCAGAATGTAATCTTTGCCAGGTACTATCTCCATTCTAGCTTTACCTGCATCATCACATGCTTTTGTACCTGCATTACCATTAGACTGATTTCCTGCAAAAACTGGCTTATAATTCATTGACTTTGTTAGTGCATCAATATCAAAAAGCTAATTTGGTCCACTTCCTGCAATATTAGGGTGTTATTCTATTCTCACTAATTGGACAAGCAGGTTTTCTCTTCAACTATCATATCTCTACTTTTGAGTACTCTAACATTCTTTACCATTGATTGAGGTACCCAACATAAGAATCCTTCAAAATCAGCTCTACCATCAAAACTTACCTAAGTGATAAATAGGTATTGAGAATTGTAACAGGAACACCCAAATGGTTTCCAAAAAGCATAAACTGGTTTTCTACCCAGAAATAGTTCATAAGAGGGTCTGTTATAGAGGCTTAGTTACTAAAACCCTATTATTCACATAGAACGACAGTATTGGACTGCTTCAGTCCAAAAAGTAGTGAGGTAGCTTAGAATCAGTCTAGCATGTTCTAGCAACCTAAATAGTGTTTTATTACCTCTCACTACTTTCATTTTGTTGAGAGTTGTAGCGTACACTAAATTCTCTCTTAATACCTTTTCTTTTACAAAACTGATTCATCTCCTTATTCGAAAAACTCAGTTTCATTATCACACCTAATTACCTTAACCCTCTGAGCTATTAGATTTTCTACTCCAGTTATAAAGGACTTAAGTATGCCACTAGTCTCATCTTTAGTAGCTAGAAAGAAAACCCAACTAAACCTACTGCAATCATCTGTGACAACTAGGCAATATATCTTTTTCATTAAGCTTTTTACAAATGTTGGACCAAACAAATCCATGTGCAACATATGCAAAGTTTGGCTGATTGAACTTACTGTTTTGGACTTACAAGAAGCTCTATGTTACTTTCCCTTTTGACAAGCAACATAGGTTTGATTATTTTCAAATAAATTTAAAGGTAAACCTCTTGCAAGATTTCCCTTAACTAGTTTATTCATAGTTTTGAAATTTATGTGTCCAAGCCTCCTATGCCAAAGTTCAAATTCATCAGATGTGGCTTTTTCAAAGAGACAAATTAGACCTCCTTTAGGAACAATATTCTTTAAATCAACACTATATGTAGAATTCTAGTAATCTTATGATCAAACCAAGAACAAGAGTGAGATGTGGGTTGTGATGTTAGAGATAGAATGGATGGAAAATGGATGAAGTTTATTATGATAAAATGTTACAAATGGAACAACCAACCCTCTCCAAGGCTAGGAGAGGGACTTATATAGGTCCTATGGGCCAGCCCATGGGTTATGATGGGCTTCCCATGGGTCTTAGGCCGGACTAGATTACTAATCTAATCATTACATAAACTACGAGCTAAGACTATTACAACTTGGAAGTGACCGACACTTTTTGTGTTTCCAACACTATACATATTATTCTTTCCAGGAACTTTAAGTAAAACTTGACTTTCATCAGTTAACTTAAAGTTTAGAGATAAAATAATACATTCAGTGTCATTAAAGAGAACAAGATTCTTTTTGTCACACATTTGTGAGACACTAAAGAGGTTAAACTTTAACTCTCTTACAAAATACACATTCTCAAAATCTAAATTACCAATTTTAATTGTACCTCTGCCTGTGATTTTCCCTCCTTTGGGGTTACCTCCAAAGGTAACATATCCTCCATCTATCTCTTCATAGTCTGTAAGATAGGACATGTTCCCTGTCATGTGCCTTGAGCATCCACTATCAATCACTCCTTGATCCTATAAATCCATTTGTGGATTGCCCTGCACATTAGATAAGAAAATCAACTTCTTTTGGGGACCCAAGCCATCACTGACTTGGATCTGCCTTGTGCATCAATATAATCAAATCTTTTAAAATTCGTTAATGTACTGTTGTATTTGGAAAAATGGTCTAAAACTTTAGTCTTTGGTTTCCAAACCCAACAAGCTGAGGCCTTAACAGCATTGACATGATTTTCCTTAACAGCATTAACTACTGCTTTTGGCCTAGCAGTATTAACATTGTTACCCCTAATAGTATTAACCCTTTGATTACTGTTTTTAAAAGCTGTGTTCTTATTAGTGAGCCTCTTAACAATTGAATGTGCTGTTTTAGAAAGATTTGACATTGGACTAGCACCATTCACTGTTGTTTTTGTGTGAGCAGTATTAACTTGTCTAGCAGTATTAACTAATACTAGGCCATACTTCATTAATACTGCTTTTGGAACCATGTTCCTTTTAGGACTGGGGTGAGTCATTCTAGAAAAAATCTAGTGATTCACCCTTTGAGTATAGTTCCACACTGGTTTTACTATCATTTTATTATTAAACTGTCTCTGATGATTATCACAATCATACTGCAGGTGATCAAAACTTCCACATACAAAACAAGCTTTGTTAAACATCTCAAAATTTCTTCCTAATCTTTGAGACATCAAATTATTCCAGTTTCTTTGATTGCCTCTAGGAGTATGAGTGTTTTGCCTAAGTTGCTCGACCTGTTTAGCAGTTTTCCTAGCAGTTTTTCCTTTAGGTTAACAAACTCTATCTTAGCAAAACTAGGCTTAACTGTTTTCTTTTCAATATTAGCCTGAGGCACATCTTCTTCCTCACAATCAGACACCCAATCCTCAATAATTGGGGCACAATTATTCTTCCTAACTGCTTTAGGCTTTGCTTCACTAGCCTTATTTAACACCCCCAAATTTACACGCAGCGGAACCAATAATTAGGTGTTAATTCATAGCACAATAATCATAAGCATATAAAGAACGACTCGAAAAGAGACGTTTTAAAACATTAGTTCCATTGTTATCAAAGTACCAAAGTTGTCCACAAGATCGTATCCAAAATAACATATGTTTTGAAAGACAATAACATAAATGTTTGTGAGAATGGAACATAAAACATATTTCAAAAATTTAGCGCAACATTCCTCCCGTCCATTCCAAGCCTTCAACCTTGATTACCTGAGATAAAACATGCTAAAATGTCAACCAAAACGTTGAGTGAATTCATAGAGTTTATATGAATAAGTTATAACACAAGCATACATAGTGATTTAACGATTAACTTGTTGATCATACAAGCCATTTAAGAAATATTGCATTAAGCTCGTGACACCGATCCCATGGACAAAAAACACAGATCGTTATAGATCATTCAATAATAATATTGCCCCCAGGTTAGGTAATTGTCATATACCTACTACACATCTCGAATACAATATGTCCGTACATGGCGAGCTCACAATGGATGCTCCCAAAACCGATCCGGGTTGTCAAGCACATAGATATCTATTAATTGCAACAGCGGGTACCCATCATAGGTACTTAACGGTTCACGAAAATGGGGTCTTTTGACATAAGCTACTCAATGCAATCAAGGTATACAATAGGGTCCTGCATACAAGAAAAACAACTTGTGTTCAATTTAATAAAGTAGCATGTATCTCCCTCGTGGGGTTTAAGAAAACATTTAAAGTTTATAAAGGCGAGGCTATGAACTCACCGTAAGTAGAAGACCGAGCGAGAAATCAACTAAGAAAGGAGCACCAACGATTTAGCCGCGACCTATAAGACGTGACGCGACTTAGTATTATAAAGATAATCAATACGTAGAACTAAATTACACGATCATGAGATATGATTCCAAGATATGCACGGCATTGCACAATGACTTAACCAAAGTATTTTCATCCCTAAATTGATATCCAACCTGAGTTTATGTATACTTAAGCATCTACTAAGTTTCACCCATTAACTCTTCTTTTACTAATGTGTATCCATACTTTTTATATTTCAAGAAAAGACGTAAATTCAGATTCTGATTTTTAACCTGACTTTATGGTCTCATATCTGCTAATCCGTAAAGGCTATGAATACGAGGCTTTCGCCTCTGGAAAGACCTTTGAGTCTAGTTTCCAGAATGTTAGGCTTCATCATCTAATTAGTTTCCAATCAATAGGAAATGGCATTTTAGCACCTGATTACCCAACCAGAAAGTTTTCTGAATTTTAACTACTTACGGAAATGGCCATAAATCCTAAACCGTGATAGCTATTGAAGTGAATCCACTTGGAGATGTTAGCATAAGGTGTCTACTACAGAGCTATATTTTTAAACTCAACAATTTAGTGCAAAAATCTAGAGTTTAACCTGTTTTCCAAATGGTGTTCCAGAATCGACTTGTTTCTGTAAAACGGCCATAAATCCCTCATCCGGAATCGATACAAAACCATCCAATTCGCCACATGAAGCTAAGACTTATATATATCCAACCATGTAATTTAATAATAGGCTCCAGGCTAAATTCTGTTAGGAAAATCCACGTTTAGCTACTGACCTGAATCTGCCCTTAAATGCTACCTCTAAATCATTCCAAAACTCATTCAAATCACTAATTAACCAAATGCAATGCCAATACATACCTTATACACAACTCATAACATCATATAAACATGCATTTCCAGAATTAAACATCCATTTGCATGGATTAAAATCAAAAGAAAATCAAAAATAGAGAAAGAATCTTACTAAGAGATGATTTAGACAAGAAGACCAAAAACACAAACACCCTTTTTTTGCTTGTTGACTGAGATCGAACCAAAGAACACCCAAAACGATCAAAGTGCTTCTATCCCTCTAAAATATCACTAATACTTGCCCTAATAAAACCCCAAACAACCTTCTTCAAGAATCACCAAGAAAAAAACTAAAAAGAAACCCTAGACTTCACTTCATCTCTTCAAACTTTTTGAGGATAACCAATAGGATGATTTAGTGTAGAAAATAGGTAGAAGGTTTTTGTGAGATTGGTGGTGGGGTGGTGGTGTGGTGGCAGAGTTCGGCAGCAAAGGAGGAGAGGGAGATACATTATCCCTTTTTTTTGCAGGCTTGATATTTGGTTTGTGAAAAAGGACGGTATATAACACACACACACACCGCAAACACCACACAACGATTATACGATATATAATATTACTATATATATTTATATAATCACAAAAAATAAAAAATAATATATATAGAATCCGGATCGATTGAGAAAGTTTTTATTTTGAGAAGATTGAGAAGGTTTTCAAAAATGATAGATTTTTAACTTTGATTCAAGTTTTTCAAACGTAAAACTCATTTTAATGTGATTATAATCTAAAATGTGTAAAAAAATTCGAATCAATGTTAAAAAATCTATCGATTTTGCGATATAAGTACGATACTGATTCTTCTATACAAATTTAAGGAATCATTACCATAACTCGATTTTAGCATTGATTTGTGAATCAAATTTTTGATTTATAGATTCGATTCACTATTAAATGATGTTTACTTATGAATCAAGTCAAAAAATATAAATCAATTTGCTCAAATGAAGATTTCTCAATCTTCTCAAAATAAAAACCTTCTCAATGGACTCGGTTTCGGCCAAACATAAAATAAAGTTGAAAAATACTAAAAATAAGATAAATAAGCTCTCAAGGCTTAAAATAGGCATTCGTTGATTTCTCGATCGATAACGGTTATATTCCAAATATAGGATTCACGAATGATTAAAACGACGATTTTAATAAAAATCGACTAAAAATAATAAAAGTAAATTCTATAAAATTTTAAAAATAGATATAACTGAAATAAGTAGTGACCTTAAATACGAGATATTACATCCTTCTCCCCTTAAAGGAGCGTCGTCTCGGTGCTCGTTTCGTCTTACTCGCCGTCGGTTTACTTGCTAAAAGATGAAGATACGACCTTGATTTAGTTGTTTGACCTGATGGTCCATGATCTTTATAGGATCCTCGATAATTTGTAGCTTGATGACTAGACGAAATGCATCTAGTGGAAAGGAAAGGTTTAACGAGGTAAACGTCTCCTTGGGTTCAAGACGCGGAAGGTGATATAGATTCTACTGAGTTTCTGAGGTAGTTTAAGTTGTATAGCTTGCTAACGTGTTCGAAGGGTTCAATAAAACAATTAAGTAGGATAGCAACCGAATATGGAATAAATAATAGTTAATGCATGAAATGTTCGCTTTTTGGGAATATAAATAGAAAGTTGATTTTGATAAAAAATTTGGTGACTACTTCCGGCATGGCATGGTCTTTCCTGAATTAGACATAGGTGATCAGGCTATGTATAATTGAGGACTAACGATGCAATATTCGTTTTCGTCAAACTAGTGTTATGTATATAATGGTATTAAATGGTTTTATAATGTGATAAAATAGTTCATAAAGTGATTGCAAAATAGCTCATATGATAACAACAGAATAGTTTATAAGATGATATTAAAATGGTTTATAGTATCGTGGCAAAATGGTTTATCAGATGATTCTGGAAATGTTTATAAGGTCTTAGTCAAACGATTTGTGAAATAATCTAAACAATTCATAAAATGAAAACGAAATAGTATATAAGTTGACAATAATTTAGTTTATAGAAAATCAATAAAATAGTTTATGAGCTAACAGTAAAATGGTTTATAAGATGACATCAGAGTTTTATATAAAGCAATAGATCTTAACAAGTATAAAGAATGTTCGAACAACGTAGAGTATTCAGAGAAAATGAACATAGAGAGCCATTTGTTCCAACAGATCGCGAATCGGAATACTATAGAGAGTCATTTGTAGAATTTATCGTTGCAAACGAAAGAATGAATTGATCATAATAACAAGAGATAGAAGTAAGCATCAAAGGTATCAAAACATAGCAACACTCAAAATAAATTAGTGTAAGGAGTTATTCGATCGACAAAATGAACGTAGAGAGGCGTTTGATATATGCTGAACTTAGAAGTTGACTTTTTGGCGGTATGACTCTCCAAAATCACATGAAGTAGCTAGAAGAAGAATGAGGTGTAATGTGTCAGGAACCAAGAGACACGGCGATGCAACAACAATAAAGATAAATCCTTCATTCATCTGATAACAACTCACACAATGGAGGAGAATACGATTAAAAGGAATCGATTGTAGTTTATTAACTATAGAAGAAGTACCCATAGAATCCACATGTGCGTCCTAATTTACTTATTAAAGCATTCGAATAATATAATCACACTCGTAATTTAAGTTACACCACTTTTCCGAAAGGTTTCTATTTTTAGAAAGTTACTATTTCTGGAAAGTTCGGATAATCGAAGATGTTTATATTGACTAATAAAATATTTAAGTTTTCCGTTAACCCCGACGCATTAATAACTCATATACTTATATATATGAAGTTCCCGAAAATAAACTTACTATTTTTAAACATGACCGGACGCACCCAATAATTTACTAATCATCTAATAATATTCGTTAACGTTTTGCAAGCTCAAACGGACACTAAAACGCTTAAAACCCCACTTTTTAACAAAATTCAGCAACTATTTCAATTTTTCCAAAAAGACGAACCACTAACTTTTACCCTGATGTTTTCCTATCATCTAGCGTTTTTAGATCAAATTTCGCGAGTTTTTATAGAAATCATCAAAATAAGAAACTTTCATGTTTTAACGGAAGGCCGGTTCGGACCAGAAAGGGTCCGAATTCCAAGTCAAAAACTGTATCAGCTCACTTTTCTCAATTGTTGCTGAATTTTTATAACAAAAACGCAGACCTGCGTTTTGAGCAAAACCCCACTTTTATACACTTTTAGACCAAATTTCGCGACTTTTTATAGAAAACGATATTCCGGACAACTTTCGTGTTTTAGCCGAGACCCAAAACGACACAGAAAATGACTAAAATGCCTTTTTTTCGTTTCTGCAGAAAACTATAATTTATTTAAAAAAAAAAACACAGATTTATGTTTGAGTTTTTGACCCGTCATTATGCGTCTTTAAGCTTAGATAGCCTTTTGAGAAGGTAAAACGACATTTTAAACAACTTTTTAGTTTTACCCGAGACCCAAAACTCGACAGAAAAGGACGAAAATGCCCCTATATCAGATCTGATGTAAACAAAAAAAAGAAAAACGCAAATTTTATTATAAGATTTTTGACCCGTCATTACGTCTTTTTAGACTTAGTTATCCTCGGAAAAAAGTAAAAAGGCCTTCCGAACAACTTTCATGTTTCGGCCGAAGGCCAGAACGAACCCGAAAATGACGAAAATACCCTTTTATAAATCTGACAGCAACTAGTATTTTCCAAAAAGCTGAGTTTTTAGTAAAAAAAAATTCTAAACTTCAATTGGCCGTAAAAACTTCATTTTTGAGAGTTACGGGACGATCCACCTACCGAAACGTTCATAAGAATGAGGCTTATCATATTTTATCACCCAAAATCAATTTTCACACTTTTACGATACCCAAAACACGCTGTGTAATTTCTGCAGTAATCGACTCGTTTCAATACTCTACCAAACGCCATTTTCACCTCATCACAACTTCACAACGCGCCTAAACTAACCTATCTCCGTCAACTAACCACTTCAAATCGATCAATTCACCCAAAACCTAATCTAGCACATGATCTAATGGATTCTATAACAAGCAAATTAAGTATAAAAATAGACGCATGTAAATAATATAAAGGAGGGTTTTGAGAGGCTTACAAACACAAGTGTGAGCGAGAACAAAATCTAGACACGGATCCTTCTTGTTTCCCTTTTCTTAGCCGAACCACACAAAATCACAAAACAATAAACCCTTAGCTTCTAATTTACAAAAATCTTCAATTAACTTTAATCCAAAACACTTCTTGCTTTAATCTTTACTTAAAACTAAAAAAATATAGAAATCAATATTTTTATTTAAATCTTTTGTATGATGGTTTTTCTTGTAGAGATGATTGTAGGATAGAAAGCGTTTAATTTTAACAAAAGTTCGGCTACGATGCGAGAAACGTCAGAATCTATCAAAATAATAGAAATTTAATCTTTCGGGGCATTCAATAGGATCATTAATCGTTTATAATACTTAAACGGATTAAATTTTTAAACACGACACGTGAAATAACTAGAATAAAGATCTTCACTAAATCGGGTAGAAAGGTGAAACACAAAATTTTATTCGAAAGTTCCAAAAATAAACACTCCCAGACACACATTACGGGAGAATAAGCTAATAGCCGTTTTAAAAAAGAATGAAGGGTTAGGAGGTGACATGATAAAGTCGTGTTTAATTTAGTTGGCATGTTCCCACGCGACGGATTACGTGACGACATACATGTTTCAGAAGCACAAGGCGAATGATCAAACTTAAAGCCGAATAGCAAAATAACCAGTGGGATCGAAAAACTATGTCGAGTTGCGATATCATCAAAAGAGAACAAGGTAAAGTCATGAAAACGTTTCAAAAATAATCATATAACTCATAATGTCTTGAAATAAACGAAACCATTGTGTCACACACACAAGGCCATAAAGAAGGTTTAGAGACCATTGTATTGCTAACAATGTCTTAGAAGATCTATGGTATTCACAAAGACAACCTTTATATAAAAAAATATAGGGGTACTCTACGAAGTAGACATAAGTAATCAAAAATAGTCAACACTTATATAAATTATTCTCACATAAGTAGATAGTAGTACTCACGGAAATAATCGTAAGAGATCGAGAATATAGCAGCTCATATATGTAGGTATCCTTATATAATACCCGTATTGATGCTCGAGTGAGTAAATGAGAAATCAGGAAGCACACGATAATCCGAGTGATCAATATTTATATAACCGACCGATATAAGGTAAATAGGTAACGATAATCCCGAGGATAAGCGTAAGAGATGGAAAAGAAATTCAAGTATTATAAATCAGTACCAATATAATACTATTAGAGATACTAAAGGAAGTATATAAGGGATCAGGAGGTCGAGGATTTGCCATGATAATCTGCAACTCACGCACGAATAACTACATAAGGTCACTATATAAATAAAAAATTATACAAGATACGAATGAATGCAAATCATCGAAAATGAGTACGATAACCAAATGACAATTTATTTAAACATGTAAATAAATGTCAATGCTTTAATATAAGCCCAACAATCGATATATATCTTAAATATATATATATATATATTTCAACATGCATAATAGTATTTATCTTATAAATACTTAACAATATTGCACCCGAAGCGTGCATAATTACTAAAATAGGAATCACAAGTATGACTTGAACGAGAAACACGAGGAACTTTTGCGCGCTAAAATAAGAAAATAAAGTTATAGTTTAGGTTTTTAAAAAATGACCTAGTTCTCTATAACTTATGTCTCTGATACCAATCTTTAACACCCCTAAATTTACACGCAGCAGAACCAATAATTGGGTGTTAATTCATAGCACAATAATCATAAGCATATAAAGAAGGACTCAAAAAGAGACGTTTTAAAACATTAGTTCCATTCTTATCAAAGTACCAAAGTTGTCCACAAGATCGTCTCCAAAATAACATAAGTTTTGAAAGACAATAACATAAATGTTTGTGAGAATGGAACATAAAACATATTTAAAAAATTTAGCGCAACATTCCTCCCGTCCATTCCAAGCCTTCAACCTTATTACCTGAGATAAAACATGCTAAAATGTCAACTAAAACGTTGAGTGAATTCATAGAGTTTATATTAATAAGTTAGAACACAAGCATAAATAGTGATTTAACGATTAACTTGTTGATCATACAAGCCACACCGATCCCATGGACGAAAAACACAGATCATTATAGATCATTCAATAATAATATTGCCCCCAGGTTATATAATTGTCATATACCTACTACACATCTCGAATACAATATGTCCGTACATGGCGAGCTCACAATGGATGCTCCCAAAACCGAACCGGGTTGTCAATCCCATAGATATCTATTAATTGCAACAGCGTGTACCCATCATAGGTACTTAACGGTTCACGAAAATGAGGTCTTTTGACATAAGCTACTCAATGCAATCAAGGTATACAATAGGGTCCTACATACAAGAAAAACAACTTGTGTTCAATTTAATAAAGTATCATGTATCTCCCTCGCGGGGTTTAAGAAAACATGTAAAGTTTATAAAGGCGAGGCTAAGAACTCATCGTAAGTTGAAGACCGAGCGAGAAATCAACTAAGAAAGGAGCACCAACGATTTAGCCGTGACCTATAAGACGTGACACGACTTAGTTTTTTAAAGATAATCAATACGTAGAACTAAATTACACGATCATGATATATGATTCCAAGATATGCACGACATTGCACAATGACTTAACCAAAGTATTTTCATCCCTAAATTGATATCCAACCTGATTTTATGTATACTTAAGCATCTACTAAGTTTCACCTATTAACTCTTGTTTTACTAATGTGTATCCATACTTTTTATATTTTAAGAAAAGACATAAATTCATATTCTGATTTTTAACCTGACTTTATGGTCTCATATCTGCTAATCCGTAAAGGCTATGAATACGAGGCTTTCGCCCCTGGAAAGACCTTTGAGTCTAGTTTCCATAATGTTAGGCCTCATCATCTAAATAGTTTCCAATCAATAGGAAATGGCATTTTAGTACCTGATTACCCAACCA
>BQNB010115913.1:5468-21462 GCA_026074375.1 Tanacetum coccineum
TCGTACCCGACTTAAAACCGAAAAACGTATTATTAACTATTAAACTACGAGCTATAATAAACAGTAAAATACACGGGGTGACTGAGTCTTTTTCTAATATCTAACATTGTAGATCCTAGATCGAGAGCTAAGAGGCTCTGATACCAATTCTCGAAACCTAAAACACGTGATAGGTTCTTTGATCGTTTAAGCTCCTGTTTGTTTAGAACATGATCTAGGATGGATTAATAACAAAGGCAGAATATTCAAACATTGAATCATTTTTATTAATACAAGGTTTTTCATCATCATCACCTAAGATACATGACTACTACAAGCCCCAATCTTACCTGATCAATGGTAAGACGGTTACATTAATAGGAATCATAAGATCCTTGGGGCTACACCACCATGCTAGCATCTATCTCTTGTGGGACGTGTAAACCCACACATACAACACGTTTTACACCTTTGGTGCACACACACTTTTTGGCACACCTAAACCTATGTCTATGCCCCTCTTTATATAATAGAGGTTACAAGGCTTACAAAGGAAGCTAATTAAATGCTCTAGACTCAATAGTGCACTTTGATTTTAGTGATCGGAGGCTGGAGCTGAGTGCCACCTTTTCAATATCAACTAACTCGGAGTGAGATAGTCAATAGAAATGAGTGTATCTCCGTGAGTTTTGAAACAAAGTCTTTCTGACTTTGAGTAGCTGGGAGGGGGTTGTGCATAGCGTCACTGGGTCCATGACTGTCTTCAATGTCAGACAACACTGAGTGTTTCTGACAGCATATGTATTGACCCGGTTTCTGCCTAAGTGTATGGAGGGCTTCTTTATTTTCACCCTTTATCCTTACTTTTCTTTTTCATTCTTCAACCCCTTCAATGCATACCGAGACTTCATAACTAACACCTTGTTGGGTTTGTTCCAGTGTTAGCTCCATCTCAGTCGGCATTATTCCCTATTCTCACTTTTTCTCCTTTTTAATCATACCTAAGGACTTCTACACTAACTAGTGGATATCCCTGGGTAGATCCCTCCGGTTCTGGCTGGATCATGGGATCTGAAAACCTAAGCCTAACCGCCTTATAACTTCATAAATTTAAGAACATGGTCAGTCTTTTGGGTATTTCATCACAATCCTTCCAAAAACATTGAAAATTTCAATCAAAGTGTTTGATATAAATATCAAAAGATTTACACTTTGAGAGTTTTTCATCATCACTAAAAGCTCCCCCTTAACATGTGCATCGTAATCGTAGTACATGCTAGGTATGGAGTGCATTGAGTCCATTTTATTTGATCACTTCTGTCAATATACATTAAGTCCAGGTTAATCACATTTTCTCCCCTTATCCAAAATGTTAATCCCTTGATATTTTGGATATCAATTGATTAACCGTTCGGGGACAAAATGAGATATGCTAGCAGATTGGAACATGTTATTGCTCCCCCTCAACTTTTGAGGGATTATAAGATGATGCTGAGTACAATTATTTGAAAATTTTGAATTTACTAAGAAATTCTTGAAAAATTTGTACTCGAGCACATCTTATTTTTCACCAAAAATCTACACTAGTAATGAACATATTCACAAGATAAATGTATTTACGAGGATTGACCTTTTTAAGATGAGAACAACATATGATAAATCATATGGTCCTTTGTAGTAGCCGTAGGTCACCCCCGTATGGTCTTCCACCGACAAATCTCTCCAAACTCCTCATTATCCTCCTTGTCTTTAGCCTTTTGTCAATCGCCTGGATCATAGCTCTTGCATTTGCTTTGTCACGTTGGCTCCAAAAAGTCTGTGGCAGATACTCCATTCTAATTCCCTTGAGGCGATCATTTAGAGCAGTCCGAACATCATCTAGAGTACCATCGCTGAACTTGTGTAGTTCGTCAATGCGCATCAATCTGTTCTTCTTGTCTTTGTTCTCGTAGATGAATCCTCTTGGATCGGAGTATGGTGTATAAGCGTCTTGTCTTCTCAGATTGGATCTGTACGTGTCAGGCTTTGTGAGGTTGAGTTTCTTCGATTGTTTAACACCAGTTGAAGATCTTCCACACGCCTCTGGATGACAACGCTTCTTGTAAACATTCTTAAGGAGACATTAAATGCAATACGTTCTTCAACGTTGAGATTTGTCACTTTTCCTTGCAGAGAAGAAGCAGCATATCTTCATTGTTCTTGGATCCTTAGTCTGTGGAAGGTCGTCCTTCTTTGAACTGGTAAAGGATCGTCATCATCCCTTCGTACTGTAATCCAGTCAAGATGCTTTTAGGTTTTGCCATTCGACTATTTCCACCTTTAGTGACAGCAAATAATTGTCTTTTTTAGTAGGACGGCTCGAGCTGATTCCTTGAGGTACGCAAATGCATAGAACTGTCTTCGCTTTTTGCCCCAATGTGAGATTCCCCAGAGGGCGAATTTGTCGTATTTGACTATCATTTGACTCCACATTGAGTTAGGCACTAAGTCTTCTATCCATTTGATATGCCCGTAATCTGCAGCCGTAGTCTTCGTAACTGAAGTAGAGTACTTGCGGCTTGACACACCACCACGTAGGTACTCAAGGTCGTTATTGATGAAGTGATGAAACGGTATAACATGACGACCTTGAGAATTTAGAACTAACGGTAGTGGCTGTCGCAGATCATGAGGATATTGGCGACCTTCAGGGTTGATCCAGTCCAATTTTTCGGTTGTGGCTTTGTAGACTTCTTCACAAAAATATTCAAGTTCAGTCAAACTCTTGCATGTGCCTTTCATTAGCTCAAATGTTGGACCTGCTAGCAATTCAGGTGTTAGTGTTTGAACATTTAGCCGGTTCATCACAAAAGCGGAGAAGTCAAATGTAGAGTCGGTTAGTTCATCGAATGACTCTCGAGGGTCTTGTCTTTGTGCCAGATTGCTTAGCCAAGGTTGGACAGATTCATGAACGGCAGGAACAGACTTATTCCATGCATGATCAGGAGAAGGTAGTCGTGTAGGTTGTTGAAACCAGTCAGGAAGATGTTGGACCTCTTCTTTTGCTTGTTCATCATGGACACCTGTTTCAAACTCCTGGTGTGCAGGTGCTTTAAAGACATCTGTAGTTTGCATAGTTTCCTCTACCGGAGCAGATTGGCTAGCAGATTTCTTGTGAGTCTTAGATCCTGTAGTGGTAGTCTTTCCTGCTGTCGTGGTTGTCGTTTCACTTGGAGCACTGGTAGAAGCGGGTTCTTTTCCTGACCTTCTTCTTTTGGACCCCCGGTCTGTTCCAGCGGAGGGTTCTTGATCATCATCTGCACCGTCTCTAGGTCTTTTTATTGTGACCGTATCGCCATATGTATCTAACAAGATTTTGTCGGCTTCATACGCATCAACTAATGCCTTGTAGAGCTGCCTTTGAATGTCTGACCTGTTGATAGAGTTGTTAGCTTCCATCTTGTCAATTAAGATCTTTTTCAGCTCTAGTTCTGAAAGATTTGCAGCTACAGCATGAGACGTGTTGGCTTCCTTTGATGATCGCACCAGAACCTCAGACTCGAGTTGATCGGTTACTAACTTCTCGATTTTTGGAGTAATTTTAGAGACTTCCTTTTTGACTTGTTCCTTGATAATTTTCTTCATTCCTTCATCGATTGAATCAAGGAATTGTTGATTTGCAGTAGTAGACTCTTCTCGAATTCTGTCATACTTCAATTGGACTGCAACGTCCACTGCTTCCTGCATTTTATTTGCTAGATATTGATCAACGGTGCCAGGAATGGAGGAGAGCGCTTCAGCATGGGGGCATTAAAAATTATTTGATTTGTTTGTCTGAGTTCCGAGAAGTTGTCTTCTAACGCTTTCAGTCTGTAATCAAAGCCAAACAACGAAGCAAAGTTAGGAAGATTTTGTAGCGAGGAGCTTGTAGTAGTAGCCGGGACGAGAGGATTCGGTGTTGGAGGACGATTGGTTGGTGCAGAGAAGGATGGCTCCACAATGGCAGTGACAGGAGTATCAATTAGAGAGGTGGCTTCAGCATGTTGTCCAAAAATATCATCAACACCGGTATCTTGATTTGGATTCAGCATGTTGGAGACGAAGCCAGATGATACAGAAGAACTCTGTTGTTGACCATCAGGATTTACCGGAGTTAGGGTCACATGAGTGTCTTCAATTTCCTGGGTTGCTTGAACCTGGGGCAATATAACATCTGTCATTACATCATCTCTTCCTTCAAGATTGGCATTGGTATCTTCGACCGCCTCATTTCCTTGATCCTCTACATATGTAGCATCTTCATCCGACTTTGCTCCTTCAACATCCATCCCTTCAACTTCATTGTCACTGTCTTCGTCATCTGATGATGAAATACGAGAGGGTGTATGAACTATAGGATCGAAGGTATCATCTTCATCTGTTTCCTCTTCATGTATAATTTCATCATCATGAGTTGTGAGCTTTGGATGGATGAAATCATCACCATCATCTTCTGATTCAGTCTGTGATTCATCATCATCATCTTGAGCGTTCTCATCATCGTCATGTACATCATCATCTTCATCATCTTTGGTAGTCTCATTGTTGTCATTTTTAGCTTCATCTTCATCATCTTGAGCTTTCTCATCATCTTGATCATCGTTACTTGATTTCCAGGAGATATCATCATCCGAGTCATAATCAGGTGCATCGGGAACCCCTGGTGTAACACCAGTTCCTTCATCTGCACCAGAACCACTGGCATGAGAGCTGTGAGTTTCTTTACGGCTTCTCTTTGTGATTATCTTGAGTTGCTCAGCCTCTGTCAAAACCGCCTCAGAGATAGTCTCCAACTCTGTAGTCGTCTGCTTTCCTTTTCCAGACTTCTTTTCTTTCTTTTCTTTGGGGAATGTGGGAGGCTTCAGCTTAGTAGTAGTATCTATATCAGCTTTCTTCTTACTTCCTTTCGTCTTTGGAGGAATCTTTCCAGAAGCAATAGCATGATACTCTTTGTATGATTCAGAGATGCGGATGTCCTCGTTTGTTAACTCTGTTGGTAAGATAGCTCCGTACAATAAATATAACTCATTTAGTTTTAACATTATTTGATCCACTTAAGAGAGATGACAAATGCTTTGTCAGGAGGAGGAACAAGTTCCCAAACCTCCAGACGTTCAAATTTCATGACAGTTCCATCTTGCATTAGTCTTCAATCCAACAGCATGGGTTAATGCTTCTTGTAGTTCTTGGGTCAACTGATGTTTGGTAGGCTTAAATAGTAGCAGATTTGGGCTTTGTTTCATGGAGTTAGAGCGGTGTGGAAACTGGTCTGTCAAGAGCACCGATTATATTCTCAAGTGGGTGATCCTTCGTCCATTTGCTATTGTGTTCAGAAACTTGGTGATCGGGAGGCACAATTGTATGAATAACGACTGGTGATGAAGATTGATCAGAAGGAACTTCTGGAATTGGAATACCGAAGTACGGATCATTACCCATATGTGCAACTTCAATATCATGATTATCTTCTTCAACATCATGAGAAATAATAGGAGTTTGAGTTTCTTGTGTTGTATGAGAGTTACTTGGTGTTGGTGCATCTTGGATCACTGTAGTTGAGGAAGGTGAACAGTTTTTGTGTGGAAATACTGCATGTTTTCAGGTGCAACTATTCAGGAATAGGAGAATGACTTATGGTGCTTGTAAATCAACAATTGAGGCGGGGGACCTAAGTGACTCATCAAACATTGTTGAAAAAACCAAAATCCAGGAGTCTCGATTGGTGGTACAAATAGTGTTGAAGAAGGAGGGTTTGGCACGAGTCCTGAACTGATTGATACAGGAGTCATTTCATGAAGAGCGGGTCCTGAACTGCTGTGTTAAAATGCCATCGCGGTCAGCTCATCAAATTCAACGTGAATGGTTTCAATTATTCGTCTAGTACGTTGTTGTAAATCCGGAAAGCTTTCTTTGTGGGGGCATATCCAATGAAAATACCAATATCAGCCTTTGGTTGTAACTTGCCCAATTTCTCACTATCATTCGTTGGGTAGCAAACGTGCACCAAACACCATGTAGATACGATAGATCGGGAGGTTTGTTTGTAGTAATTGCTATATGGTGTTTTACCGTGACGACGACGTATCATGGAACGATTTTGGGTTATAACTGGATGTGGACAATCCGCTTCGGCCCATAGAAATAAAGGAGCTTTTGCATAAATTAACATAGTGCGTGCTGCTTCGATTAGCGTACGATTTCGTCTTTCAACAACACCGTTTTGCTGTGGAGAGCGTGCAACTGATGTTTCATGAGAGATGCCAACCTTCTCATAATATTCACGCAATGTCTGATTAACAAACTCAGTTCCATTATCTGTTCTGATGCGACGGACGGTTTCCTTAAGTCGTACTTGGATCATCTTCAAAAAGTTGATAATAAAAGCTGGAGCTTCATCTTTTGATCGCAAACTGTCGGTAACCCTTTTTCACTTCCTTCAATAAGTTAACAAGAAATTGGAAGATGTGTGAGAGAATTTAGAGAGAGACAAGTTAGAGAGAAAATGGAATGGATGATTAACTGAAATGTTACAATTGAAACAACCACTCAGCTTCCTTGGTGAGGTGTATTTATAGGCTTGCTTGCCTTTAGTTAATACTACGGGCCGGGCTCGGTTGTTACTTGGTCCCCCCCCCCCCCCATCATAACCGCTTTCGCCGTTACACGTGACCGATTAGATTACAAATAAAGAAGCCCGTTTACCCCGTCTAGCCTATTACAACAGTATATTAATTTAGTAAAACGAGACCTAATATAATTATGGAACGAATTCCATTGGTTCGACTCTATATTTTGTGGCTAACAATCTCCCCAGAATGAGTTCATTGTGACACTCCTTCGTGAGATCAATGAGATTTGCTTTTGTCGCTAAGCCCTCTTGTGCATCTCTTTGTCTCTGTTTACGTTGTAGGCTTGTTCCTTCATGCTTTGTGATCTTTGATCTTTAGCCTTTGTCATTGTCTTTTGACTTTGTCTTTTCTGTCCGAGATCTTTAAATCTTTATCCTTTTGTCTTGATCGTCCTCGCTGCCTTGCGATCTTGTGTCTCTTGACCAACTTGCTACTTTTATGCATTCATCTTGACCAGCTTGGCTTACTATCTCCCTGATAGACTTTGATATTCTTTAATAGGAAGATCTTGTATATCAGAGTTTGTGCGGAAGACTTTGTCATTTAATTCTTGAGCTTTCATGATTCTTGAATCTTGATGCTTATAGAATGTCTTTGTAGTTTGAGCATGAGGCATGGGCACTCGCGCGCGCGGCTTCGCGTCTCGTCCGACTTAAAGACTGGAATGACGCAATCACCTTCTCCATCTTTATGTATCCTGAAATAAAACAGTTAGCAATTAATAGACGGGGGGACGAATTATGGCTTTGTCATTCGTCCGGTTTTGGTCTAGATTAACCTCCGGGTTCCGTAAGGGGACCGTTTTTTACAGTAGTATTAAAATACTGTACTGTGATCGGTAGATTGTCAAGAAGCTCCTTGACAGGGTTTCCAGCCTCAAGCTTGAGTCTCTAACACAGATGTATTAGATTTACCATGCTTGCTAGTTCTCATTACCGGAACGTCTCAAAGCAGACAACACGATAAGAGTGAATCAGATAGTTACTATCTTTCTGATTATGCCGTCAATTCATTTACTGGACCTTTATCGATATCCAGTTGACACAAGCTTGATTCATATAGAATCTCGCAAGTCACCTACCGCAGTGCTGTTTGATGATGACACTGGAAGGATTTCCATTCGTCATTGTGAATACTAAAGAGTATCACTCTGAATGTTCTGGCAGAATCACAAGGATAATGCGTAGGACTCTTGTTAACAGCTTGTGAACTTATTGGTGTTCAACAAGTGTTAGAAATGGAATGTGTCCTAATGAGATTTATTTATGGATCTCTTGGCTCTAGACTCGATTAGTGCGTTTTGGTTTTTAGTAATCGTGGCTGGAGCAGAATGATACCTATTCAATATTAACTAAATCGGAGTGTAGTAAAGTCAATAGAAGTCGTGTGTATCTCCGTGACAAATGAGACAATTTCTTTTGAGCGAGAAACCCGATTGGTGGGAAGGGTGTGCATTGCATCACTGGGTCCATGATGTCGTCTTCAATGTCAGCAATCAACATTGTGATTCTGACAGCATATGTATTGACCCGGTTTCTGCCTAAGTTGTGTGGAGGGCTTCTTTCTTTACACCCTTTATCCATACATTTCTTTTTAATTCTTCAACCTTAAATGGCATTACCAAAGAGTTCTTACTAACACCTTGTTGTGAGTGTTCATGTGTTAGCTCAATCTTGTCTGCATTATTTCCCTTATACACATTCATCTCCAATCAATACCCTTAGGTATGCTATTTCTAACTATGGAGTGTCTAGGGTAGATCCCTCCGGTTCTGGTTGGATCATAGGACAAATACCTAACCTTACCACCTTATGACTTCAGAATCGTCGTGAAATAAGATGTTGTGTTGTGGGATATCGCGATCGTAACCATAAAAAACCTTTCAGATAAGCACTTGAGTCTTTTAGAATACCATTTTAATTAAATTTCTTCCCTCTTATTTAAATTCTAAGTCACTTAGTTTTTGAAATACTGTGTGATTAAAATTTGTTCTTTGAAAAAGTGTGGGATAGAAAATATGGACAGATAGAATGGTTTTGGAACACTTATGTTATTGTTTTGTATACAATAGAATGGTCGTTGATGATGTATTCAAGACTTTATAAAACTTTGTTTTCGAAAAAACTCCCCCTCAAAAATAGGACCAATTAAGAAATTGTTGTCTTTTGAAAACACTGTGAGGGATGGAGTGTTGAACACACAATTTTGAAAGATTATGAATTGTCATCGAGAAATTCTTGAAAAATTATGTTCAACTTTTGAAAAACCAAATGTTAGAGGACTTCTCTTCTAACGTGAAGGGTAAGCGCACTGAAACGTACACTATCCTTTTTCTTGAGCTAAAAACATTGAATGTCTTGTAAGAACAGCTCAAGACCGAGAAACGTTGAATTTCTCGTTGTTAGGATAAGTTATCTTTATAGATAAGCTTTCCTTTATTTGAAGTCCGGGTTACGTACTGATATTTGTACATAAGCCATTAAGAAAAATTAGAAATGACATGTTTTGAAAGCATTTGGAACTCCTGTTCGAACTTCATTTACATGCCCGTGTCGATATTAATCAACATTTCTAGGTACGTAAATGTTATCGATTCCAAGAGACATGTCGAGAAGAATATTTTTTGAAACATTTTCTGATTTTTTGATTTTGTATTTTCTTTTTGAAATTTTATATTTTTGTATTTTCCCTTTTTTTTTTTTTTTTTTCTACAAATTGTACATGTTGATGTTTGATGAGGTATCAAGCAGATTTATGATTTTTTTTTTTCTTCTTTTGTCAGAACCTCCAGTTCTGCTGGAGTCAAACATCTCATACCAATTTGTCTGACGAGATACTGAAACCTTTCTTCAGGAAGGGCTTTAGTAAACATGTCAGCCAATTGGTATTCAGTTCTGACAAAGTATAGTTCAATTATACCATTTTCAACCTGTTCTTTGATGAAATGATACCGAGTATGGATGTGCTTGGTACGGGAGTGCTGCACGGGGTTGCATGAAATTGCTATGGCTGACTGAGAATCGCAATACAACGGTATTTTGTTGTAGTTGAAGCCATAATCTTGAATCGCTTGGTGTCCTCATCCACATTACTTGAGCACAACTTGCAGATAACGCCACGTATTCAGCCTCTGCTGATGACATTGCAGTACAGTCCTGCTTCTTTGACATCCAGCTGACTAACTTATCACCTAGGAACTGTATTCCGCCAGAAGTGCTTTTGCGAGTATCAAGGCAACCGGCATGATCGGCATCTGAAAAAGCTGTTAGTTCAAAGCCAGAACCCTTCGGATACCAGAGTCCCATGTGAATGGTACCTCTTAAGTATGAAGATCCTTATACCTCTTTGAGGGTGGTTTTCTGTCGGCGCCATTTGCTTGATATCTTGCACAATAACATACAGCTTGCACTATGTCTGGTCTACTAGATGTCAGATACATGAGTGACCCAATTTTGCTACGATAGTCAGTTTGGTCTACGGGTTCACCACTCAAGTCTGCATCTAATTTAGGTTTCGTAGCCATTGGTGTACCAATGCTTTGTCCTTTTTCCATACCTGTTTGCGCGCAAGATTCTCTAATGTGTACTTGGCCCTGATTGATAAAAATACCTCGTGGGGTTGGTGGACGCTCTGAAGTCCCTTAAAAAGAATTTCATTTTCCACAATTTAAGGACATTCAAATGCTCGCTCACAGCTAGCATTAATTTTTCAAACGTTTTGAAAAAATTTAGGGTTTGTGGAACCAAAAATAATGTCATCAACGTAAATCTGCACAAGTAGAATGTCCTCCCCGTTTTCGCGTCGCACGCATGATATAGAAGGTCGGTGTCAATGATCCTTTAGTTTTAAAAACCTTTGGGAAATCAGGATTTTTGAGATTATCATACAGGCTCTCGGTGCTTGTTTCAATCCATATAGAGCTTTCCTTAGACGGTAAACTTTGTCTGGATGATTCAGTTCAAAGAATCAGTATGGTTGTGCAAAATTAAACCTATCCTTCAATGGACCATTTGAGAAATTGGGTTAATCCGTTTTCACGTTCCATCGCGCGCTCGCTAAATGGGGATCTCTCGACTTGTGTGCAGCAATGTGCGACAAAAATCCTGTCAGCCTCCAAGCGTGCAACTGGAGCAAATGATTTTCGAAATCAATACCCTTCTTCCTGAGCATAACCTTTTAGCTACAAGTCGTGCTTTTGTTGCGAAAAATTACAGTTTTGGTCTTCATACTTTTTTGTTTTTCCAAACCACTTTAGCTTGATTATTTGTCTTCCAAAGGTTTTTCGTCAACGTAGTTCCCAGACTTGTAGTCTGTCAAACTGATGAAGTTCTTCCTGCATTGCTTCTATCCATGCAGAATCAGCCATTGCTTCCTTAATGTTTTTTGGTTCTCTCTCATCGCTTACGCACGGATGGAGTAGGCGACATACCATTTCAGGATCTGTTAAAGTTGTGTCTGTTTGGATGGCTTGGATGGATTTCCACGAACTTGAGTTAACGGGTGATCTTTTGTCCATCGGTATTCTGAATGTTGAGGTTGATTGAAGGTATGCACATTTGAATTACCAAGATTGCGTGAGGAAGACTCAGCCGCTTCTTGTACCGGTGTACAAAAAGGATTGGTAAATTCTGCTTGATCATCGTTGTTTTCCTCAGCATGAACATTTGTAGGAGTTGTCGGTTCTGATGTAGGGTGAATGTTCGTTGAAGGGTTTGTGTCTCTTGGGGAGCAGAATTATCTAGCGTGGGAGACTCGCGCTCAGACTTGTTGTCACGTGAAGTACCATCTTTGAAAAATTCATCGTACACAAGGACCAAAATGTAGATCCATCATGTTGTGTGGAACTGTTGTATCTGCTGAAGGAAAAACATTTTGTAGTTCTGGTGCGGGGTCAGGGTTGTCATAATCTGACGCCGTTTTTCGTTGGGGAACGAGGCCTGAAGTGTCATTAGCAACAGACGTCTCTGATATCTCTTTGATCTCATCAAATCTGAGATGGATGGATTCAACTATCAACCTTGTTCTCTTGTTGTAGACACGATATCCCTTTGATTAGTTGGTTCGATCTAATTTAGGTGTAATTCGTATTCATTTACACCTTTTTCATTCATTGTATGTTCTTCATTTTAAAGATCTCCATTTTCAATTCCCCTTGCATTAGACAAAGTGATACTCAACCATAAGTGTTAGAATTATATTCTACACTAAGAAAAGTTGATGTGCTTATCAATCCATCAGTCCGAATTACTTCATATGAAAGATAACTCAATATAGGACCCGGAAAAAAGTAGCAATCGTTAAAGGGAGAAATTAGTATAAGCAAACTAAATTCTACACATATCATGTTTATTGGTTTTGCAAAGTTTGGCAGAGAGGGGCCGGTGTCGATTAAGAAAGGTATTGACAAGACCATAGATTCTTTGCTCGAGGAGCTGGAGTAGAGGTTCTGTTAAAGGTCATCAGAGGTGTTTGGTGTGATAACTTTATTAGTCAAGTTATGCAAGAATTGAAGTTTGAGTTTACATTAACTCATCTTCTGATATGGATATTTGTATATGTTTTGTAGCAGACATATCCAAACATCCTTTAACTGCTACTGCAGGTTGATAGACCAAAGTCCTTTTTGACTAGGTTTAAGTTTTGTTATGGGCACATAAATGTAATTGCGGATATCTGCAAGTCTAAAGGCCTGAGTTTTTTCTAATGTTTGTATCAGTATATGAAGATTGTATCAATGTTTTTATGTTTTAACATAACATTGTATCGATATGATCATAGAAAACTTTATGTACCGCAAGTACATCAAGTTTAATGTTCTATTTATCATCTCAATCATATATGTCCCTAATTTTGATCCGATATCAAGATAAGTTCCTCAATCATCATGACTACACACGCCTTTTCAAAGAAAAAAACTTATCCATGATGAGCTGTTGGACTTGACAACAATAACTATCAGTATTGACAAGGCCCAAAGACAATAACTCAAATTTATTGGCAAGTTATAAACTTATAATGATAGGATTATGTTAAACATGCCATTTGTCAACATAGACAAGATATCAAATCATCTTTCAAAAACTTCAAACTGCAAAGTATAAAAAAGCCTTGAAATGAGTACAACCAGTGGTTAAATTAAAGATGTTGTAGTATCATTCTTAATTATCCTTGCACAACCCATCAAACCATCCACAAGAAAAACCAGAGTAAAGTTAGTAATATATGTTAATACAAATAATGCCTAAAAACGTTATTTATATTTTTCAACTCGTCTACATTTTTAAGATGACAAAATGTAAAAACATTTACGATAAAAATAAACATTTACACGTTATTAATCGTAAACTTCCATTTCGACATAAATCACTTAAGGTATGGATAAACAAATCATTAAACATGATTAGTGATTTTTCTTCTTAATCATCACATTTATACAAAACTATTTTTTTCAAAATAGTGAAATACACAAAATAGTTTTATTAATAAAAATAATGTTTTATTTAATAACATAAAATTGAATACAGTTTTTCCTCCTAAAACAGAAAATAACACATCAGGATTAACCTTCCCCACAAAAAGACAAAAAAAAGGAGCGTCAGTCTAGTGGCGGCCTCCTTAGTGGCTAGGCGGCCCCCAGATATATCTGGGACCGTCGGGACCGCCATCAAAAACTTAGATACACAAGCATCATGATTCGAATTGAACACACATTTTCCACTAGCACAAACAGCATTAACATTCGAAGTTCTGGAATTTAAACTATCATTACACGCAGTTACAGACTTTGTTTGATTAGAAATACTAGAAATCCTAGGGTGTTCTTCTACTTCAGTCTTCTTAAACTTCACATGACTAGTGTTTGGCATGACCTTATCTTTCATTTGATTGCTCCTAGGTTGTGGTCTGCTAACATTAGTTTTGTGAGCTACTCCTGTAGATGTAGATACGCGAGGATTAGTATTCCTAGAAGTCTGAGTCAACTGTGGTGCTCTAGTTTGTGTGGTACTACTTGCAATTCGATACATGCCTGGTTTAATCACATTTATGTTACTTACAGCTTGCGTTGCTGTTTGAGGCAAATTCTGTGGAGTGACTGGTTTTGATAAACCCTCTGACTCATTAGTTTTTGAAACCGACTTTTTCTTTGCAAAATTTGTTCTCTCAAGAGAGTCTGAAAAAGGAGCCGGTTTTCCTAAAACTGATGGTTTTGGAATCCTTTGAGCATTTGGTTGTCGAACAACAGATGGTTTATCAAACTTAGTGTCCACAGATTTTCCTTTGCATTTTTCAATGAGTTTCTTTAACTCACTTATTGCAATGTTCTTGTCTTGCAGTTGAGCTTTCAAATCTTGTATTTCAAAATATTGTTCACGTTCCTTTCGAAATACATTTGACGCTTTTTCTTTGCAAACTGTGTCATTTTTCAGTTGTTCTTGACATTGTTGTAAAGCGATTTCAAGAGAAATTGAGTGTTTTTCTAATTTAGCAAAACTTCGTAAAAGCTCAGTGTAAATCTCTTTACTTACAAATTCAGTTTGTTCAGAAAGCTTTTGTGCAAGACAGTCACATTCCCTGACTTTATGAAGATATAAGCATTGTAATTCAGTGATCTCATCTAAATCAGATGAAGATTGCAAATAAGAACACATAACATCTTTAGACACACATTCTTGCAAAAGCATATCATACATGTTGGAAAATTCTGCCTTATCAGATTCAAGTTCATCAATTTCATCTTCAAGAGATTCAACGTACTTTAAATCTGCATGCATTTCTTGCTTAAGTTCATGTACAAATGCGAAACTATCATTCTGAGTCTTAAGGGCAAGGGGCATCAAACATGTCTTAACTAGGATTTCCATATCTTGCGCAGTTGGGTTACGAAGATGAAGAAGGTCGTTTGAATGTTTTACCCATGCTTGATTGACAATTTCTTTCAGATGATTAATGTTATTCGTCATGACATTATATGCTTGTCTACTTTTGCTTATTGATTTAGACACTGGTAAGAAATCTATGTTTTTGAAAATATTTGGTTTTGTTTTCACAAATGATTTTCTCCACATTTTCTTTCTTATTTCATTTGCCTGTGCGAACTGAATTTCATAATGCTGAGTCGGGGGTTTAAAAATTTCATAAAGACTATTTAACTTTGTGTAGTCAAAAGGTTTCACTAAGTCTTTATTCAATTTTGATCGACTCTCGTTATCAAGAGTCAGAGTCTCTTCCCGATCGGGGACGAGTCTGTTTGCAGGATCAGATTGGTCATGTGGGATCGCATACAAACATGGTATCTCATTTTGAGCCTTTTTGAGGTACCTTGGATTGGCAAAGGTAGGTCTTCCATTAAATGTAGGGCATTTGGGTGCTAACATATGAATGGTTTGGATTGATTGACTCCGTTTGTAAACAATTTCATTCAAAAACTTTAACTGGTTTTCCATTGAAATCATTTTGTCAATATCTTTTTCTTCCTTAAGCTTCAAATCCGTTATTACCTTTGTTTTCTCCTTGACAAGACCTTCGTAATGTGACTTGGTTAAAAGACTCTGTTTGACTAACTCATCATGTTTCTCTTTGACAACTGAAATTTCATAGGCTTTAACTTTTAAACTTTCTTTTATGTCAATTTCTTTTTGAGCTAATAGTCCTAGAGTTTCATTTAACTCAGTCTGTTTATTTTGAAGTGCAACTAAGCAACTATCCTGAATACTATTAGATTCCTTTAGAGTTCTACTAGTTTCCGCAAGGATAGATTTGCACTCAGTTAATTCTTAAGTCAATGTTGCATTTGCTTTCTTTAATTGCTTTTGAATCTTTTTATTTTCATCGACATCAAGTTTCAAATTAGCAATTAAATTAGCAAGTGCAACACGTTCATCATCACATTCTACATCATTTTGGTCATCCTGAATATCATTATCACACATATCCGGTGAGTCAGGAATGACATTACTATCACCCGTTTCCACTGCACATGTGTTAGTAATGGATTCAGATTGCTCAAAATGTTGTATGTCATTGGCAAACACATTATCGTCAGTATCATATTGTACATGTTCCAATGGCTCAGCGTCAGTGCCTGAGTCTGCATTAGGAACCTCCTGGATCTTTGCCATGTAACTGTAATGTGCTTCCAACTCTTGTTCATCAATTTCTTCATCCGTGTCTGCTAGCCAGTCAGATTGCTCTTCTTAAAGTTGAACACTGTGGTATATCCTATATCATAACACGGGGTCGATTATTAGATTTGGCTAGTTTCTAGAGAGAGAAACACTTGAGAGAGAATATCTAGAGAGAGAAAGTGTTTTTCTATGAAAGTAAAATAATGACTAGCTTACCTCTTCCAAAGTTGGAAGAGGCTATAT
>BQNB010115914.1:0-21462 GCA_026074375.1 Tanacetum coccineum
CGCACGAGCTATTTTGCTTGTCATACTAAAACTTCAAGACTGAAATTCTACCATATACTCAAAGCGATGACGACGACGTCTTTTTGGGTTCGTTTTGTTTTTGGCCTTAACTGAGCCTGATGGCCCTGGCCCATGACCATTTTGATAACATATGTGTTTGTTTTTTTTCACTATATCACAATTTATTGATAACACCGTCTCCATCTCCAGAAGCATCTTCATCCACCATCCCCAAAAATTCCAACGACCTCCCATCAAACCCTAGGGTTGCTTAATTGGCAATGTAATTACAAAGAGCATCATGTCAAACAATCTTTAAAATATCATTAGAGAAAAAAAAACGATTCACCTTTCTTCCTGTATTTATATATCGAATTCCTATTTTTTATCTTTACAGACCTCTCTGTTGTTATTTGAGTTTCAATTAATTTTGTGCGAATGTAGTTATCTGTATTTCTTATAGTCTAATTGTGGGTTTGTATATTTCAGTTATTGATTTGGGATGTTGGAATTAGATTTTTAGGTCTTTGTATGTTGTGGTTGCTATAGTTGAATCATTGTGGTTGTTATCGCCATTTTCGTATCAAAAGAGAAAAAGGTATTTAGTCTTGAATTTTTGGGTCATTTACCAACCTTTATGGCGGATGTTAAAACTGATTTAATTTAGCTCTTTTGTTTGTTAATTTCAGTCAATGATCGACCTAAACGGCTTCTGGATGAGGAAGTTGGTGGCGAAACTACATCAGGGATTGTTCTTGGTATACCTTTTTTATATTTTAAACTCATATGTTTGTTATGCTAAAAGTGACTTATATCTTATCTTGCTTATTAGTGATAGTTAACTTTTGCAGTAAGATGGACTTTCTGAAAGGTTCTAGGCGTGATACATTAAAATGTTTTTGTTTCAGGTCTATTAAGTTAGAGTTTTGTAACGATTGCGTAATTCAAGTGGATGAAACAAGATACTTGCTTCACAAGGTATTCCTATTTTTATCTCCATCAAATTTACTAAATGTTTACCTTTTGTTCAATTTTAGCTTTCATCCATATGCGCCCAATCAAATACCTTTTCGGTTCCAATAGTTGATCTTCATTTAGTATGTATTCAACAACTAAACAAAGCTAAAAGCTAAAATTTACTAAATGTTTACCTTTTGTTCAATTCTTCTTACTCCTAATCCCCGTTACATAAGGCGACAAATTTAGGCCCAGTTTCCTTTTGGGCTATTTTGAGTTTACTTCGTGGCCTACGGTCCTTTGTTATTATTATTTTTTTCTTTTTCGTTGTGTTTCTTATCTCATAAGCTTAACATGTGTGTTCCATTACCTAAAACTCATAACGCATATTCAACAGACGGTGGAGCAAATACACATACGTGTCTCACTAGATTAGGGGAAAATGGAAGCAAATGATGGATTACTTATGAGTGATAGAATGGTAAAAAAAGTTAATGAATTGTGATATGTTTTCTATTATTGAAATTCTTTATTATGATGTGGGTTTACTTTGTAATTTTATATTCGTGAGTGATTAATCGGTTATGTATTTGTATTTGCAGTGGGAGACGTATGCAATCGGAGGGAGTGGAAATCCAACGATTAAGAATCAAGGAGACCAATGTACCGCAATCGCAGATTCTAATGCTAACGAGGTGTAGTTCTCAGGTAAAGAAAGTGTATCCTTTTTTTTCTATGATGTTTGGGGTTAAAAAGAAGATAAGGGTCAGATGTGATCAAAACATGGTTGTGGTATAAGGACTTTTTGTTACTGGGTATAGGTGGAAAATTAGATATGATTCTTTTAGAATATTCAAATACTTATACGGGTTTATAGTTGTATGAGCAATTGTGTCTATTTTTTACATGTTAAAAGACTAAAATATTTTGTGTGGTTTGTGTTGCAGTTTATGGGCATACGACGTCAAAAATGGATGCCGAAGATAATACCGTGATTCACCTCCACCGATATCATCTTCTTCAGGTATGACGGTTATTTCTCACACATCCTTGCTACTTATTCACTATCATATAATGTCTTATAAGGGTGTTTGGTTATGTCAAATGTGCCAAAATGGCTACATGGTTATCTTTCTATATCTTATAAGATGTTTGGTTATAAGATATTGGTTATGTCAAATGTGCCATTGTGCCAAAACATCTTTCGGGCCATAAAATACGAGCGCACATAGTGATATGCTTACTCTTTCTATTGTTCTTTCAGGTGTATATTATCAGGTGAAAAGGTTATGAAGAGGGTAAAAGTAATTATGGTTCAGACGCTCAAGCTAACACACAAATTCGACAAACTAATATAATATAGGTGATTCTCAACTCTTTTCTAATTGCATACCTTGGATTTACGTATTTAGCAAGCAAACAAACCAAAGTCTGTTATTGGTTACCTCTTTGAGCAAAAAGTTTTGACTTTGACCTTTTCATATAAGCTTACTTGCATAATTGCACATATAATTCCATGTGGGGTAGTATATATAGATAGCTATGTTGTTGCGAATGTTGTTTCATGTAGTTCATGGGACTTCTTTTGCTCATTGTTGCATTTATGTTTCACTCCATTTAAGTATCATTTTTTTCCCAGATTGGGGGCAAACTAAATAGTAAATAGTAGTAACTCATATCAGTTGATATGTTAGCATGAGTTCATCGTCCAAGTGTCGGTGGTATAGGACTCTGTAGGTTTCGTATTGTGCCTGCTATACAAGGATTGGATTAAAAAACACAGGAGCTAAAACTGAAGATTATGTGTAGCATGAGTTTATTGAAATTCATGTGTAGTATGACTTTATTTAAATCTATGCACGCCGTGATAAATCTTTAACATCTGCTTAATTCCAGATGTTTTATGTTTATCAGATTTGGGATGACGAAATCAATGTCCGCTGATGAGGATGAGGAGAACAAGGCTAGACTTGCCAGGTTTGTATCAGCTACAAGTGTTGATCCTCAGGAAGAACACAAAAAGTCTTTTTGAATGGTCGGGTTCCCTCATCAGGATTTCAATCCTCTGTAAGAAGGTTAGTCATTGATGCTAGAATCTTAAGAGTTGTTTTGAAAATTATAGTTGCACTAGTTTAGGTCAGCTTATTCTTTTCCATTTTTATATGAACAAACCCGTGTTAATCCTTGAAGCAGACAAAACTAAGGTCGCTCGACTGTATCATTGTTCTGCGTGACTTACGTTTGCTCCGTTCTGCCTTCTGTTCTCCGATATTACTAATGCTCTCGTTTGTAAGCTGCAGTATGCCAATAAATATTTTTAGGTTGTTTTATTATCTTAATGAGATTAAATTTTTTTATGTCGGGTGTTTTCAAGTTTTGAAGATTTTCTGATGGATATAGGCAACATCTTAATTGGGATTTCGGTCATCTTCTGATTTATGTTGAAATTTTTGTCAAAATGTTACTTTGCGGATCTTTCTGGATTCTGAGGTATGACATTATATAAATATGTTTTATGCTGTTGCTCGTATTACCTTATCTCGAGAGCCATGGATCATGTGGCTTTTTTATTTAAATTTAAATTTCATTTGAAGGAGTGGTTTCTCATGTAATTAATGGTTCTATATCCTTTTTACTTCAAACTTTTGTTTTTTTTTACTGCATAGACAGCTTAATTTGTTCGTATTGAACTAATTGTGTAACCTTACAAAGCTCACTGAGGTATAATTTAGGTCGTGTCTTGATAAAGTCATCACTGTTATTTACTAAAAAATTTTATCATAATCGTTTTTATAATAGTTTCGACTTCTGAGACTTGTTAATGAAAGTAATCTGTCATTTTTTAATGTCTTTAATGGTATTGTTCTGTTCAGCTACATTTGGGAAACTTATTTATATTAAATTCATATCTAACAGGGCACAAGCTGTAAACTGTTTTCACATTAATTTAAAGCTGTCGACTATGGATTACTTTGGGCCATCTCATAGTGTTGATTCGGCAGATAGAGACAAATCATCATGTTCAGGCTCACTTTCCGTCTTGTACAAAGATCAGACAAAAGAATTTCTGTGGATCAAGATATCTTTATTACGACCGAGAGTCTCATTTTCTGGAGAGTTAAGATACTTGACATCCCTTTGGGTTTCTAGAAATGAAGAGCCCCGGGATGAACTCAATAGAGCTGAAAACAAAAAGGATAAGATAAGAGCTGCACTAAAGCTGTTGACTTTCCGTGAAGAGCGTGTCCTCGTTCAGTTTTGGTCATCTCTTGATGTTGGGAAACACCAACTACTTACAAGTATAGATCAACCATTTGGTCTTGGTATAATTGATGAAGGCCTCTATTCGTATAGGAGGGACTCTGAGCGGAATGTATTTCTTGTGGATAAGGATCATGCGGAAGAAGACATTAGCCCTCTTGCTCGAGTATTTAGGCAAGGATTACCAGAGTGGACTTCTGATCTAAATAATTACAAACCAGAAGATTTTCCGCAACAAGAATGTGCTATTCGTTGCAATCTTCATGGATATTTGGCTTTACCAGTTTTTGATTCTACCACAAACTTATGTGTTGGTGTCATCGAGCTCTTGATGTCTTCCAAGACTACGGATTATGCTTTTGAGGTTCAACAAGTTCACGAGGCGCTAAAGGTTTTTTTCTTTTACCTTTCAAATATAATAAATATTGTTCCAAGAATCATGCTTTTTTCTGTACTATCATTTAAGCCTCCTTTGAAGATTCCTCATTTTTAACTTGTCATCTTGCAGACACAAAATCTGACAAGTCCAAAAGTATTTGATTTCGCTACTCCAAATGTAAGTTGGATCTCACTGATTTATATGAAGTTTATTAATTATTTTTCATTCTGATTTTCTAATGCAAGAGATGTCCACTCTACAGGTTCCCAGTGAACAAAGGCAAATTGAGTTGGATATACTCTGCGGTATTCTGAGAACCGCGTGTGACAGCCATGGCTTACCTCTTGCACAGGCATGGGCTGTCTCCCCAGCCGCTAGTTTTGTTTCACAAGATAAAGTTATAGAGAAGACTTGTAGTAGTTTTGACACTAAATGCATAGGGAAAGTCTGCATGTCCACAACTGCTTTACCGTTTCATGTTCGAGACATGGGAATGTGGCCATTCAGGGATGCATGTAAAGAGCACCACTTGGATATGTCACGTAGCTTTGTTGGGAAGGCATTGTTAGCCCGTGGGTCAAGTTATTGTCAAGATGTAACTGAGCTCACTGAAGAAGAGTATCCCTTGGTCGTAACCACAATGTATAAGATAACTAGAGCTTTGCAATCTTTTTGCATAGTCTTGAAGGCAATGATGAATATGTCTTAGAGTTTTTTCTACCTTCGTACATGAAAGATGGTAGTTATGTACCCTATCTGGTACAAACATTGAAGCAGAAAGTTGAGGATGCTTCTGGATTTGAACTGGGTGAAATATCGTCACCCGCTGAAGTTACTGGACCGCCTAGGGATGCAAGTTTTTTGTCATTTAGTATAAAACCTCCAATTTATCACAGGTATCCGCCAGTTCACAATGCCAACCACACTTGGGAATTTGGAATGGATTCATTCTTATTCAAGAGCGGTTTTGGGGAAATGTTGTTAAAAAAACTGACTCTGCAAGATGTCAAAGCAATGTTCTTCCAGGAAAACTACCCAAACGATATGGACTGACAACATTTATATGGTTGGTTCAAGAGAAATCGAAAATGCTACTTTATATTCCATTGTGACCAACCAGGAAACGAGTGATATCACTACTATTGCTGGATTAAAGAGCAAAACTTTGAAACGAGGCAGAAAGCGTAAAATCGATTCTCTTACAATGGAGGCGGTTAAGGAACATGTTGGAAAACCAATAAGTCAAGCTGCAGAGAGCTTTGGTGGTGAGTCATCTTTAGTCTTTACTTAATTATTATGTCTATCTGCAGTCTTCCATTATTCCATATATATTTAGCACAACCGTAATGTTTGTCCAAACATGTTTATTGTTCAGTTAGCAGGTCTACAGTGAAGCGCTTTTGTCGAGAGAATGGTATATCCAGTTGGCCAAAGCCAAATCAAAACAAAAAAACTAGTCATGTTACCGACCACAAAAGATTTCACAAGAAGTAGTGTCACAGCGAAGCTCACAACGGTCTTCAAGCCGATGGTCTGCTATACGTGTTGTTGTGCTCTTTGTACTAAGGGTTAAGCGGTTGAGTTGTTCAGGCAAGCAGTTAAGCTATGGTCAGCATAGCTATCTTCCTTCCAAGCCAGATCCTATATACCAGGTAGCACAATTGACGGTGAAGGCAACTTTTAAAGGTGATATGATAAAGTTCAAGTTTCCTATTTCTTCAGGACTATTGGAACTGGAAAACGAAGTAGCACAAAGACTCGATTTTATAGGTAAAAGGCTTATGATAAAATACAAGGACGAGGAAAATGACTGGCTACGCATTACTTGTGATGATGATTTGCACAATCTTCCAGAGTTTTTGGCCAGTCATACGACTATCAGATTACTCGTCGAGCTGGCTTCGAATTAATGTTTAAACCCCAATCGGCAATCGTGTTGTAGTGTGATTTGTTTCTATGGTTGTTTGATTGGGGTTCAAGGTATTATACGTGCATGTTTGTATACCAGTGTATCAAAATTTAAGGCATTATATTGTATCCCTACTAATGTAAAATTACATAATTTTTACAGCCAAAAATTAATGTTAAAAGTAAACTGTGTTATTAAAACTAAGTTAACGAGTTCTAATAGGCATTGTACTAAAACTTCAAGACTGAAATTGAAAAAAACTTCGTTCGAACACCAAATACTTGGTCGAAACGTACAATTTTCTTTTCGGATGTGTTTCATAAATGGTCGAAGCACGGCCCATTTCTTATCATGGGATGGGCTTTTATATTGACTACGAGAAAATTGAGAAAATTATGTCAAAGAGTACAAAATCGAGTGACATTGTTTGTTATTATATATATATACTATATTTGGTTTGAAACGCTGCCGTTTTGGCAGTGTTGCTACAGTGCCCGGCCCAATGGGCTCCCATTTTGGGCCGGCCCATTTAGTTTTTTTTTTTTTTTTTTTTTTTTTTTTTTTTTTTTTTTTTTAAGGCAATGTAAAAAAAACCGCTCGGCATAAAATAGAAAAAAAAAACTACCAAAAAATATCTGGACTATTCCAGATAAAAAAAATACTCGCGACGTGAGGTACCAACAAAAGACTATATAAAAAAAACAAAATATTAAACATGAGACCGAAAAAATAAACCAGCAACAATGTAAAAATAGAAAGAAATAAAAATAAATATTTGATCGCCTAAAATTAACCCGCACTATTTAAATCTGAGACCGAACAAATAAAACCCACACATAATACAAAAAAAAAATGCCATGTTCAATAAAATTTATTAAAAAAAAATAGTATAGCCAAAATACAAATACCTTTAAACATGAGCCCCACAACATAAAGCCCATATAAGAAAAAAAAACAAACTATTAAAACATGAGGCTGAAAAATTAAAACCAACAAAATTAAAAAAAATAAAAAATAATAATACTTATTTCGTTTGAAACACGCGGCCAGTTTTTGGCAGCGTGCTACAGTGCCCGGCCCAATGGGCTCCCATTTTGGGCCGGCCCATTTGGTTTTTTTTTTTTTAAGGCAATGTAAAAAAAACCGCTCGGCATAAAATAGAAAAAAAAACTACAAAAATATTGACTTATTCAGATAAAAAAATACTCGCGACGTGAGGCCCAACACATAAGCCCATATAAAAAAAAACAAAATATTAAACATGAGACCGAAAAAATAAACCAGCACAAGTAAAAAATAGAAAAGAATAAAAATAAAATTTTAACGCAAAAATTAACCCGCACTATTAATATGAGAGCGAAAAAAATAAACACACACAGATACAATAAAAAAACGCCATGTTCCCATAAAATTATATTAAAAAAACCCCGTATAGCCAAAAAAAAAAAACCTTTAAACATGAGCCCCACACATAAGCCCATATAAGAAAAAAAAACAAACTATTAAACATGAGGCTGAAAAAATAAAACCACACAAAATAAAAAAAATAAAAAATAATAATGGCTCGCAACTATGCGAAAAAAATTAACAACCCGCAGAATGAGTTAAAACTACGTCGTTTTGACGTTGTTGCTACAGTAACCGGCCCATTGGGCTCCCATTTTGGGTCGGCCCATTTGACAATTTTTTTTTCTTTAACTTGCTAACTTAAAAAAAAATTGCTCGACACAAAATATGAAACAAAATTATAAAAGTACTTATTTATTCAGATCAAAAAATATCCGCGACATGTGAACCAACAACATAAGCCATATAAAAAACAAACTATTATAACATGAGGACCGGAAAAATAAACCCGCCACAAATTAATATTAAAAAAAAATGTTCGGACAAAATAGGAAAAATATTAAAACAAGTACTGATTTTTTAAGATCATAAATATACTCACTGACATGACGCGTAAACAACATAAGCCCATATAAAAAAAACAAATATTAAACATTGAGACCGGAAATAATTAATCCCGCACAAAATAAAATAAAAAAAAAAACTTAACGCCTCGCATCAATTAATGCCGCGCGTATCATGCTTAACACATATTTACCCATTCTCATAAAATTCATATTAAAAATAATATCCACCAAATAGCCAAAAAAAAAAAACAACCTTTAAACTCTGAGGCCCAATCAATTAAACCCATATAAGAAAAAAATACATAAGTATTAAATATAAGACCGAAAAAAATCAAACCTGCAAAAAAATAAATTAATTATACCCGCAGATCGCGCACGGGCATTCTCACGCTTGTTATAGACTATTTTTTGGGTAAATGCTATAGGTTACACAGCTTACTTTTCATTTTTACACGTTTGATCAAATCCTACTTATTTTTATTACCGATATTATCAAAGCTACTTTCAAATTTTTGTTCAATATGAAACACTTATCCATCATATTATCCACGTCGATTTTTTTTATTTCCACATCATATTATTTTCAGACGTGGCACCGGTTCAATAAACCCGGTTTTCTTAACCTTCTTTGTTACCCTCATTACCATCTTCAGTCCAATGCATTGGACGTGAACATTCCTATCTGAGCTCCCAACTTATCTTCTTCTCTACACTCCTTGCATATCTTCTTCCTTCCTTGCTTCTTCTTCCATGAATTCTCTAAAAAATTTTTCATCCTGTGCCAATTGTTGTTCCTGTATACACTCTATTTAGAATATTTTGATAACTGATTAAAGATTTATTAGTTTGATATGTACCTGTTTATCTGTTATGTGTACTCCACATGTTTTTATGTAACCAGTTCCACCTCCTCTTCCACCCTCCCACTTAGATCTTCAACCACCCACCGGATCTTCCACCCCTACCGGTTCTGCCACCCTACCTGTTCCATAAATTCACGCTTCTACGTAGCTTGTTGACTAGTACCCTACCAGATGGATTTTGTGAATTTCAACGCTTCTACGCAAAAATCTGTTCTTACTGTAAAACCTTGTTATTTTTACCATTCTTAAACATTATAAACCGGTGCCAAGTCTGAAAATAATTTCGTTCGAACACCAAATACTTGGTCGAAACGTACAATTTTCTTTTCGGATGTGTTTCATAAATGGTCGAAGCACGGCCCATTTCTTATCATGGGATGGGCTTTTATATTGACTACGAGAAAATTGAGAAAATTATGTCAAAGAGTACAAAATCGAGTGACATTATAGACTAATTTTTTTGTGTGAAGTTTTTGAAATTGGACTTTTGGTTTCACAAGAACTTGTGAGGATTACGCGGACTCATGTGGCCTAACAGGAAAAACTGTCGTGCCTCAATTTGCAGCATCCTCGTAAGTTTTCCCCAAGACCAAACAGAGGAATGAGACAACGTTTTTGAAAAATGATTTGTGTGAATACTTAAAATTGGACTTGAAGATGTGATTGGTGGATGTAAATAATCGATTGGTAGGAAATGATGAAAGAGAAGAAAATGACACGTCAAAAATGAATGGAGTGAGTCTACATATCAATGCTCAATGTTTTTTTAATCAAAATTTGATGACGTGGTGGTTTTCTATTGGGCTACATGCCTTAGCGAAATTATCACATGTTCTAAGGTGTAGGGGTGTGCATTGTTGGAGTAATAACCGAATAAACTGAAAACCGAAACCGAAAAAAAACTGAATCGAACTTATAACCGAACCGAATTTGCCGTAACCGAACCGAACCGAACTAAAAATTCGGTTTTCGGTTTGGATATGGGTTTGACAATCTGAACCGAAAACCGAAAACCGAAAACGAATTTAATAAATATATATATACTTTTTTATATATTTATATATATAAAAAGACTATTAAAATTTTATCATAACTAAAATTATGTATAATTAAAATTATATAAATGGTGTATTTTCGGGTCAACAACTCGAAAAACCGAACAAATTCCAAACACGGATTTTTGTTTGAACCCCAAAAAAATTTAACCGAATAAACCGATAACCAAACCGATGAACACCAATTACGTGGACCTAAATTTGATCTCTTGCCGTAATTTCTCAAAGAAATTTCTTGTACGATAGTTATCTCACACACAAAATTAATAAGAATAGAGCTATACCAAATCCGAAATGGGTCACAAATCCGTTTGTAGATTTGACGTGGTTAAAAGACATTTTATTGCCTAAGAAAATTTTGAAAAGGAAGCACAAATGATGCTTTCTAATTTTTCAAAATCCAAAACCGGTTTTTTATCGACTCGGCTAAGTCACCGGATCAATGGTTCAAGTCGTTCAACCGATTCAACTTCCGAGTCAAACCAGTTCACTATCAAAAAATATATGATAATTCAATTACGTAAACATCTTTAAAACATGTGAAATTCAACGTCAAATACATAACAATGTACTAAAATGTTAATATCGTTACGCAAACCAAAAACATATCATCGGAGACGAGAATTAAATATTTTCTATATAGGGGCGACACTAATGTAGCTTTCGACGAACTTTTTTTTATGATTTATGAAGTCACATACGATTTTTTGAATCAATATATTATTTAATGAAATCATATATGATTTTATGAAATCATATATGATTCGTATACGAATCATATATGATACGTCACACGATCAAATAAGAATTTTCGCAATTCGTGACTGAAACAAAATTGAAAAAAAGTTCGTTAGACTCACAAATCATATATGATTTTATGAAATCATATATGATTTCATGAAATCATATATGATTCGTTATACGAATCATATATGATTCGTTATAACACGAATCTAAATTCGTTAAACGAATCAATTATGATTTTCGCAATTCGGCCTGAAAAAAAAAATCGAAAAAAGTACCTCGAAATTAACTCGTTTCAACCTTCTACTGAAAGATAAAAAAATACTCGTTCGCGATGGTGTATTTTTTGTCGTGTTGACGATTTACCGTTTGTAAGATATTTTATTTTTAAAAAAAAGAGGTAAATTATATTTTTATTTTTGATGAAAAAAGAGTGCCTATTGATTGTGTTTCATGGATCTATGACCAATAATGGTCCATGTTAGATCTTACTCCACGCGGTATCAATGGTTCAAGTCGTTCAACCGATTCAACTTCCGAGTCAAACCAGTTCACTATCAAAAAATATATGATAATATCAGTTGGATTGATGCATCCGGTTTATAGTCTCCATGTGTGGTAGGTCAGGAGGTTCGACTCCTTCTATTCACCATGTGGGGGATTTTCCCTGAATGGCAGCCGGGTTCGAATCCCAGCGCGATGCCTTGAAGCCCCTTGATGGGAAACTGGATGGCTAGCCTGGGGGTTGTTATTTCTCTTCGTGAGATGATTCGAACTCGGGTTGAGAGACTTGGTGCCTTGGTGGCACGTAAGTAAACATCTTTAAAACATGTGAAATTCAACGTCAAATACATAACAATGTACTAAAAATACAATTTAACATCAAATACATATAATTTCATTGAGGATACATGCTTTAAACTTCAAAACTTACAGACGCAAGAATATTTAACATTATAGATTAAAACAAAACCAAAAAAATAAATAGATTTTGGACATACCTAAAAAGTGTTTTTAGATGATGGAATGACACAAACCAAACTTCTTAAATGAATTCATTCAGTGCCAAGTACTCATCACCCACCCACAATTCTACAACATCGTCTTCTCCATCACCTTCATTTCGTATGGTATCAGAGCTATGAAAGCTTGATATGAAACCCTAATTCCCAAATTCCCAAAATTGATCTTTAATCACCATAATTAATTCGATCATGTGATCTTGAATCGATTAAGATCAATCTTTAACCCTGAATATTGATTAATCTCATCTTTTAATCCAGTTCTTGTTCATAATCACTTAACTTTTCATAACCTACAACTTGTGACGTCATCAATGGTGATTCTATCATCTTCTTATCAAAATCAGAACCAGAATCATAACAATAACCAAAACCAAAATCAAACTACCAATCCAAACCAGTTAAATAACCAATGATCCTTTGTATATTGCAAGTTATGATCATCCAAGATTGGTGTTAACAAACACACCTTTTAACGAAAGAAATTTTCATGGATGAAGTAGAAATGTAAGGTTGGCTGTGGGTGCAAAATTGAAATTAGGGTTCATTGATGGTTCTTGTCCCAAACCAGATGTTGGAGATGTAGAGTTGCAGAGGTGGATAAGGTGTGATTATATGGTTACTTGTTGGATTTTGAATTCCATGGTGACTAAGTTGTCTAATGCTTTCTTATATGCCCAATTTGCTTGTGAGTTATGGAAAGAGATAGTTGAGAGATATGGGCAAAGTAATGGTCATTTGTTTATAGTTAAGCAAGATAAGTCAAGGTAGTCTTACTATTGCTTCATACTTTAACAAGTTAAAGAAATGTTGGGACGAATTGCAAAACATAAATGGATTGCCAATTTGTGACTGTGGAAAGATGAGAGAATGTACATGTGATGTTCTTGAATAATTCTTGCTAAGAGATAGTAATTCTAAATTGATCTAGTTCTTGATGAAATTGAATAATGAATATGAGTCAGTTAGGAGTCAAATTCTTGCTATGGATCTACTTTCTACTGTTAATAAAGCTTACTATATAGTTAAACAAATTGAGAAGCAAAAGCAGGTTACTAATCATACTTTTGAACCCATTGCATTTTTTTCTAATATGAACAATAAGGGGACAAATGGTAGAAGAAAAAATACTAGAGGAATCAGAAATGATGGTGAGATGTGTTGTAATGGGTGTAATCAAGAAGAACAAACAGTTGATCAATGCTTTGAGAAGATAGGTTATCCTGATTGTAGAACATGACATGATTTCAGCTCTTGTGAACTCAGGCTTTGATGAACATTTCAGTGGGGATTATCCTTTTGATATGGGTAATGAAAATGAGATAGGACTGAGTCAGGATAATAGTTTTGATAAGAAGTTGGTTGCTACAATTTGTCAAGAAACGATGAGGATGTTCAAAGCCAAAGGAGTAATGCTTGAATGAAATGCATGCACTTCACATGCAGGTATTCTATCTTGCTGTATTGTTTAATTTTCCCTATTCCACCATCCAAACATGAACATTAAGGTAGATTGGGTAATTGATACATGAGCTTCAGATCACATGACACCAAACTTTAGCCTATTCATAACTGTCACCTATCTTAAAGATCAAATAATTATACATTTTCCTGCTGGTAATTCGAAAACTGTGACACATGTTGGAAGTGTGTAGTTAACACCTACCCTAATTCTTACTAATGTGTTATATGTGCCTGAATTCCAATTAAATCTGCTTTCTGTTGGGCAACTTATTCAAACTAACCAATTAGTTGCTCATTTCTATCCCAATGATTTTTGTTTTCAGGACCTTATAACTAAACATATTGTGGCAGTAGGAAAAGGTTCAACGTGTTTGTACATCTATAACCATTGTTGATCCTACTGCATTTTATGCTAGTATTTTTGAGTTTAACACTTCTCACCTTAATTGTGTTCCTATCACTTGTTCGAATAATAAGTCTTATAGTAACTTCGTGTCTAAAAATGTGTTAGATGTTCATACTTTTCATGCCAGACTTGGCCATTCCTCTGTATCAAAACTTTCTCATATACTGTTGTATAAATCCATGGATTTTTCCAATTTCTCTTGTGAATGTTGTATGCTTTCTAAACATTACAGACTTCCTTTTCCCAAAAGTAACAAGATTTCCCCTGTTCCTTTTCAATTAATTCATGTTGATTTGTGTGGTTCCTATAAACATTCTTTTCTAAATGGTGAACACTACTTCTTAACTATTGTGGATGATCATACAAGAGCCACATGGACCTATTTAGTACATTCTAAGGAACAAATATTGGTCTCATGTTTTTCCTATGTTATGACACATTTTCATACTCAACCAAAGATAGTGAGATCAGACAATGGCACTGAGATAGTCAATACCACATGTGCTTTATTTTTTCAACCCAAATGAGTGTTACATCAAAAGTCTATAGCTTATACTCTACAACAGAATGGTATGGTGGAAAAAAACATAAACATTTACTTGATACTACAAGAGCTCTTAGGCTACATGCTAATTTGCCTATTAAGATTTGGGATGATTTCATTTTGACAACTACTTATCTTATTAATAAAACGCATGTTAAGATTTTGGATTGGAAATCTCCTTTTGAGAAATTGTTTGGTATACCACCCAATTATGATCATTTAAGAGTTATTGGATGTTTATGTTATGTTGCTGTTACCAAACCACACAGAGACAAGTTTTATAACATGGGTATTAAGTGTGTTTTGTTTGGCTATTATGTCAACCGAAAGGGGCATAAGCTTTACAACTGAGAGACTAAATTAATTTTTTCTTAATAGAGATGTGATTTTTAAAGAAACTATATTCCTTTTCAAGCAGTCTAATTCACCTTTGCCTTCTACTATACCTCCCACATTTCCAAACTTTGGTACTTCTCCTCCTGATGACACATAATCTGTTAACCCAAACATCCCTTTATCACCAAATAACAGTTCATCAACATCAAATACACCTACCATTACATCCACTATACCACCAGTTTCTAATACTCATAATCCTATTCTAAATCTAATACTCCTAATCCTATTCCAAATGACGATATACCCCTTATAAGAAAGTCTACTAGGAAATTTGCAAGGCCTGCCTGGTTGAAAGACTTTGCTACATCAAAAGGGCCTAACTCCAGTATTGCCTCAACCTACTGTCCTTTGTTTGTGTCCTCTAATTTTAAAGGCATTCCTCAACATCATATTGCTTTCCTAGCAAATGTGTTTGCATGTACCGATCCAACTTCATACAATCAAGCAAGTAAGGATGAAGGATGGATTCAGGCAATGAATGAAGAACTTGCAGCTTTGGAGAAAAATGAAACATGAAGCCTTGCAACTTTACCTTCAAGACATAAACCAATCATTTCAAAATGGGTATATAAAACCAAATACAATCCAGACGGCACCATAAAGAGACTCAAATAAAGACTAGTTGTTAGAGGTTTTAAACATCAAGAAGGCCTAGATTATAAGCACACCTTTTCACTTGTTGCTAAACTAGCAACCGTAAGAGTGTTGATTGCTTTTGGCAACTGCAAAAAAATGGCATCTTCATCAATTAGATATCAATATTGGTCATGGTTATATTGAAGAAGTAATCTACATGTTACCTCATGAAGGTTATCATAAAGCTTCACAAGGCCAAGTCTGCAAGCTGAACAAATCTTTATATGGATTAAAGCAAGCATCCAAACAATGGAACCATAAGTTAACCAAGTTCTTGGTCAGTCTAGGCTATGTTTAATCTAAGCATGACTACTATTTGTTTGTAAAAACTAAAGGGCATAAATTGACAACAATTCTACTTTATGTTGATGATATGTTAATCACAAGCAACTCAAGTTATGCAATTCTCAGTCTCAAAACCGTTATTGATCAAAACTTTACCATCAAGGATCTTGGTTTAGCAAAGTATTTTTAAGGCATTTAGTTGTGTAAAACTAACGCTGGCGCACACCTTAATCAGAGGAAGTACATCTTGGATTTGCTCAGTAATGTAGGCCTTACTGGCTCAAAGCCTACTACTTTTCCCATTTTCACTCAACTCAAACTTTCACTGGATAAAGGCAATCCTCAACCTGATGCAGGATCTCATAGAAGGTTGGTTGGCAAACTCCTATACTTTACCATGACTAGACCTGATATCTCCTATGCTATGCAACATTTAAGTCACTTTGTTTCTACACCAAAGGATGTCCATATGCAAGCTGCTACACACCTATTGAAGTATTTGAAAGGGACCATTTCTAAAGGCTTATTTTATTATGTGCAACCTCATTTACAAATGACTGGTTTATCATATGCTGACTGGGTTGCATGTTTGATGACAAGGAAATCCTTAACTGGTTATTGCATATTTCTTGGGCACTATTTTGTTTCTTGGAAGACTAAAAACAGGCTACAGTTAGCAAATCTTCCACAAAAGTAGAATACAGAAGTGGTAGATACTATTTGTGAAATGTTATGGCTTAGTTTCTTATTAAAAGACTTACACATTCAGGTTGAGCTCCGAGTTACCTTATTTTGTGACAATACGTCTGCTCAACAACTTGCTGCCAATCTTTGTTTCATGACAGAGTCAAACACTTGGACATTGATTGCCATCTCACTATAGATAAAATTCAATAAGGATTTTTGCACACTGCTTTTATTCCCACTCATCTTAAATTGACAGACATTATGACAAAGGCTTTGGGCCTGGAGAAACATACCTTCTTGGTGGACAAGTTAGGATTTTCAGAGGCTCCAACTTGAGGGGATGATATAGAAGTATAAGGACCCAATGTGTAAAGTTAGCAAAGTACAAGGGTCCAAACTGTAACTATTTAAAAGTTGGTTAGATAGTTAGTTACTAGGCGGGTTTTACTTTTCTTTGTATATATACTTCTTTCCTCATTTGTAATTGTAACAACTTCTCATTTCATTAATACAATTACACAATCTCGTACCGTCATCACCAAAAAAATTTGAAGAAAGTAAAAACCGGAAGGTTTTAGTGGACCGGTTCGACCGGGGTCGGCTGAAATCTTGGCGGTTCGTTTTAAATCCTAAAAAAAGGCTTACAACGGCCTGGTAACATCACGTGTTACCGGTTCAATCAGCCGGGTCAAACCGGGTTTAAAAGCTATGAGTTTGATTTTAGAAAAATGAAATGAAGATCAGTTAGGGTGAAAAGTAACGACTCACAAGGTAAAATGGCCGGTAGTTGGGAAAGTATTGTTGGTCAATAGTCACGTTAGGCTAAGAAGAAAACGTCTCCATGAAAAAAAAAACACCTATTTTTAAGTTGAAAAGACGAAAAATAATGCAACATATTTAAATTCGTAAACATAGCAATCACATCCCTAATTTTATCATTGAATTATGCTTAGTTTATACAGTATATATATAGTATTAACATTTGACTTTTGACCAGGTCTATGTAACTATGTCCAAAATAGCAAAACCTGATTAGGACCTGTGTATTAATTATGTTATCACTAGCAAACTTCATGAGCACGTTTGTGAACAGATTATTGGGGGGTTATATTAAGAGTGAGTCAAAGTTTTTAATATAAATGAAGATCACATCTGTTTGTTTATCAATCTGTTATTACTCATCACACATTAAAAAGCCTGAGAAAAACTTTGGTATCTCAAAATCGAAATAAAAAACAAGAGGTTGATCTTTTGGATCGTGGATATATAGATTTTTTTTTTTTTTGCAAATACATGTAATGTTTGATCAAGGAAAAGCCAACTTTTAGAGAGAGTAGCAAATGTGGCGGCGTATTGATCAGCTTCTTCTTCTTCTTCAACGCAGATTGATTCTTTTACAATGAGTTGAAGGTTAGTTTAGGTTATGGTATTATGCTTTCTTTCTGTCAACTTGTTTTTAACTTTGTTTCTCCTGTATTATGCTTCTTCGTTTTACCAACTTTGTTTCTCATCTAAAAGTTTTGTTTTTCTTTAATCATGTGAAATTGTTATTAGGCAATGATTGATGTGATATCTAATTTATCGTTTATAAAAGTAGAAAAACGTAAAACGGGGATTGCTTTTTTTTTCTTCCTACATATTGATGTGCAATAAGACCCGCAAACATTTTAGACTTTTTCAGTTTAATCCATTTATTATGGGTTTAGGATAGATATGATGTCACAAACGTAACTTTAGTTTAGTCTCAGATAAGCATTTTGCAATGTTTTAAAACTTGGTTTTTTAATCGACTTTATTTAGTAGCCGGTTCAACTTGTTGTGTCGTCGGGTTAAACCGGTTTATACATAGGTATATTTTTTTCTTATATTTAATATGTAGTGTTGTATCATCTCATAATTTATATTTACATTCAAGTGAAACGATAAAAGAGATTGAGGCCACAATTATGCATATATGATGTTGTAACATATGCATCAGTGATGTGATATTGTGGTGTTCACATCACTTTTTATGGTGTGAGTATCACTTCCCCTTACCAATACGCTTTAGTTTTAAGTTTCATATCTATAAAATTATAGCACAAATTTACAAATATAATTAAGGTTCCAAGTTATAACTGACTATAATAAAACTATATTTTGCTGGTGTTTTAAGTTAGGTTTAACTTTAACTTACTATTTTACGAAGTTTTAACTAACATTAGTTATCACCACTTAAACTTGTAAATTAAACGAGGGTGACCTCTTGTTATTTGCACGCCAAAGGAAGAAAAAAGCCAAATGGCGCCTAAGAGCTCACCACCCAACATGCCATTCACACGCCATTTGGCTTTTCGCCATACCCCTCACATTCGCCATTTAGTATTTTTTTTTTTTTTTTCCTTTGTGAGTAAGTGGGGGTATTCTTTTTGGGTTTTAGTGGGACCCATAGACAATGTTATTGGTATTTGTTGGAGGGGAGGGGTTTTTTTTTATTTTATGATCTTATGTGTTATTGGGATATTGGGAGGGGGATGAGGTGACCCTAAGGTGACAGACGAATAACATGTTATTCGTATTCAGGTCACCCCCCACTCTTAGAAATGTTATGCAAAGAAAAAAAGTTTTTGTTAGATTTCTAAAAAGAAGTCATGACCCGGCCCAAAGTCAACGAAAAACTAACGGTTTAATCCGGTTCTCAACAAGTAAAATCACAGTCTCATTTGACCCGGTCTCCGAACCGGTTCTCGGCTCAACCATTTGCACTAGATGGTTCACCCGGGTATTAAAACATTAGCCTTTTGAACAACGCAAGAGTTCTCTGTTGCCTCACATCATTTTCCATTTAGTTAAAAAATGGTATCTAGCCTCGGGTCTCAAGATTAATATTCACAAGTCTAATATTTATGGTATTGGGATTAATAAAGATGAAGTTTTAAGTATGGCTAATAGAGGATAGAGTTTTTTTTTTTGCTGTAACACACAGTTATTTACAACACAAAATCTCTCCAATAATTGGAATTTTCCAAAATTGAAATAGCTACAAACAAGAGTCCATCTCTCAGTAATGTGAGATATGTCCTCTATATGGTTGTTATGCAATGATAGAGAGAAGAGTAAATTGCAAAAATTGTCCTTGGGGTTTGGCGCTAAATTACATGTTTTCAATTTTTTAGTGTCGGTAAATTGCCAGACGAAGAAGACCTTTCTTTGAGAAAACATTGGGTTCGTTTTTGTCCTTGATCAAAGTGAAAATGACTAAATTTCCCTTACCTTCAACCTTTTTTTTATTTCACCCTGGTTTTTTTTATTCCTTTAAATACAAAGTTCATCATTTTATCTCATATACACAGATTTTATCAAAACACATTCATACAACCATAGTCGATTATCACCTTAACAATCAAATGTTTAAACTTGAAGCCAACAAACAAATCCAAATATTCCGACAATGAAATTTTGTGTGACTATAGATTTTAAGTACAACTATGATTTTTGGGTGGATGATTTGCATGTTCGAAATAATGACAATTGACAAAGTTTTGAAAGTTTATAGTGTTTGATTGAATATGTGTAAAATGGATATCAAGGTGATAAAATTTGTTTTTAAAAAGGAAAAAACTAAAGAAAAATCAGAAAAAGGATAAATAAAGGGGCATTTTAGTCATTTTACTTTGAGCATGGATTAAATTGAAACAAAAGTTTTCCCACAAAGAAACCGCCTGCAATCTCGAAACCATATTGACAAAAACATGTAATTTGACCACACCACAAGGACGCTTTTTGCAATTTACTCGAGAGAGAAATATAAGAAACAAGGGTTTGTAAACAATCATTTCATTAAACAAAAAGCCTTATATACAACTTCGAAAGAGAACAAATGTGGCAATCTATTGATCGGTTTCTTCTTCTTTTGCGCAGACTGATTCTTAGGAAATGAAGTGATCTGAAAATATTGTAAGTTTAATTCTCACCTTTTCATTTTACGCTTTCTGTCAACTTGCATATTTGAGGATCTGTAGCTTTTGAAGTAAAATTCGTTCTGTGTTTTTTGACATCATGCATCAATAAATTACGTGGAGTTATTATTAAGTAGTTATTGCCTTATTTGATTTTATGGTTTTGAGTTGATCTATCGACCTCCTATAATTGAATTGAATTATTGATTCTGTTTTTTGATTATATAAGCTATAGAGGCCGGTTTAAGGCGAAAGATGTAGTTCAGAGGCGGAGCCAGGATTTCAAGTTAAGGGGGGCCAAAAAAAAATTTATACTCACGACATAGTTCGAATAAATACATCAAAACATAATAATACAGAAAAAAAATGAAGAACCAAATAGATAATATGATTAAGAAACTCGTATCTTTAAACCAAAGTAACTCGTACAAAAAACATAATCAACCAACGTATGAATTCTAATGAGCTGGAGCACTTGAGCTGTAATCCTTTGTCATGATCTAAATAAGACTTCTAAATCTAATGACCTTCGTGCTTCAATCCTTTGTTGCATTACTCTTAGGAATAAATTTGTTGGCAATTAGTAAAAACTAGAGCTCAACAAATAGCAAGTAATAACTAAATAACTAATAAACATAGTAACATACAATGATTCATGTGATCAATGATCATACATACTGCATACATACTACTAATACTAGCATTTTTCTTTATTGCAATTTTAAATATTGATAAAACTATAACTTAACAAATACAGTAACAAGTAATAACTCATAAGCAAACAAGCAAATATGGTAACAATGAACCAATTAATACTCGTTCAATGCATTTATCCAAATGGTTCCAAACACAAATAACTGATATTGATCATTAATTGAAACTAAATAATAAAAACCAATGAATACCTTCTTTAGATGACCGAAAATTTCTAATCGTTTATTGAAAGAATGATCACATTGACGGTTGATTTGCTACTTTGTTGACTTTGCTCTTCTTTTTC
>BQNB010115915.1:8059-21462 GCA_026074375.1 Tanacetum coccineum
AAACCCTCTCAAGACCCCTTTGTATTTACTAATGGAATCACATTTATCCATACCATGTTTCCTTAAAATCTCCAAAGTGTATTGTGATTGATTAATGAAGATTCTACGGGGGGATTGATAAACCTAAAGTCCTAGAAAGAACTTCATCTCACCCATCATTGACATTTCAAAATTATCTTTCATAAGTTTTTAACCAAAATTATGTCATCGACATATATTTAAACAAGTAAAATGTCATCCCTGTGTCTTCTTCTAAAAAGTGTTGGATCAACAATAACTTTTGTGAAATGGTGTTCAATTAAGAATGAGAAAAGCTTGTCATACCATGCTCTGGGGGCTTGTTTGAGACCGTACAAAGCTTTCTTAAGACGATAAACGTGATTAGGAAAGTCTGGATCTACAAATCCGTCAGGCTGACTTACAAAAACTTCTTTTTTCAGTGGTCCATTAAGGAATGCAGTCTTGACATCCATCTGGTAGATAGTAAAGTTCTTGTGCCCGTATGCCACAAACATTCTGACAGCTTCGAGTCGTGTGACTGGAGCGAATGATTTATTCCGAATAACCGTGTTTTCAGCATCTGTCTTGTTTTTCCAAAGCCATTTGACCTTGATAATGTTTCTGTCAATAGGTCTTTTAATAAGTTCCTATACATCCAATCTTTTGAACTGATTAAGCTCATCTTATATTGATTCGATCGAGATGTGATCAAGCATAGCTTCCTTGATGTTGGTGGGTTATGTAGTACTCACTGTTAACGCATACATACACATCTCTACATCTGTAGGGAGTCTACTTCTTGTTGTCATAGCCTTTGAAGGGTCACCAATCACTTGTTCAGTTGGATTATTCTTAGTCCATCTGTCAATGAAGCGATGTTGTTGGTGAAACTCATGCATATTTGACGGGTCCTGGTAGTTGAAGATGACTCAGCTTCTTCGAACTTAGGAGTTCTAAATGGATTCATGAAAGTATTCCCATCATGTTCTGCAACGTCTTCTTGAACTTGTTCATCATAATGATTATCCGAGACTAGAGTTGTAGGTTTGTTTGTAATTGGTTCTTTTGATGAGGATACTAATTGAGGAGCATCATGGTTTCAACGATGATTGAAGAAGATGAAGGAGTGTCTTCATTATCAAGAGTATTTGCAACGGAATTATCTAACACTTTAGGAGTTCTCGTCGCATAGTATTCTTCATACAGAGGACAAAACAAGTTTCCAAGTCTTCTTTTGACGGTATTTCATTCAATTCTTCTGATGAATCTTGAAAATTCGAGCAGTTGAGACCGGGTTCTGAATTGTTGCATTTAGAAGACATTATTGTGAGCTCATCAAATTTAACATGAATGGTTTCCATTATTTTCCTCGTTTGGTGGTTATAAATACGAAAGCCTCTTGATGACTCAGAGTAGCCAATAAAGATACCAATTTCTGCTTTTGGCTTCATCTTCCCAAGGTCATCATAATTATTTGTTGGATAACACAAGGATCCAAACACATGAAAGTATTGAACATTGGGGTTTCTACCCTTAATTAGCTCATAAGGCAATTTGTTGTATCGTGTGTGTACGAGAGAGCGATTTTGAGTAAAGCAAGCTGTGGAAATCGCTTCGACCCATAGGAATTCTGGTAATCTTGAAAAAATAAGCATCGTTCTTGCAGCCTCGACAAGTGTTTGCTTTCTACGTTCAACAACACCATTCTTATGAGGCGTTTGAGCAATTGACGTTTGATGCATAATGCCTAGCTTTTCATAATAAGACCTCAGTTTCTCATTTTTGAACTCAGTTCCATTATCAGATCGGACCTTTAGGACTTGAACCTTTAGATTTCATTGGATCTGATTAATGAATTTAATGATCATCTCTGGAGCCTCATCTTTTGTACAAAGAAAACACACCAAAGTATATCGAGAGTAGTCATCGAAAATAACCATAATATATCTCATTCTATTGACGGTTTCAACCCTCATTGGCCCGCACAAATCCATTTGAATTAATTCGAGTTTAGAATTTATACTTGGAACCAACTTAGGTGGAAATATGGTCTTTTTTCTCTTGCCTTGTTCATAAGCAGAACATAAGTAATCTTTATCGTACTTAAACCTTGAAATCCCTTCAACTAGATCCTGTTTAGTGAGATGATTAATGGTACTGAAATTCAAATGAGAAAGTCGACGGTGCCATAACCATGATTTTGTTTACATGGCTTTGGACATTAGGCAAACTAGAGAAGAAGCCGCCATTTCAGAAATGGAGATGGTGTAGAGATTAATATCATGAGCACTGGTAAGTAAATCTTCACCCTCTAATTTTCGTACGTAGCAAGTGTTAGAATGAAAGGCTACTTCAAGATCTCGATCACAAAATGTCCTACTGATAAAAGATTGTGTCTGAGGCCCACAACATAGTATACGTGACATATCGCGAGATTTTCTTGAACATAATCTCCATATCCAGTGATTGCAGCGAAGTGATCATTTCCAAAGCAAACTATGCCCATGAATTTCTCAACGAAATTTCTTAGCAGTTTTAGATTCCCATTCATGTGCTTTGAACACACGCTATCAACAATCCAAATGACGATCTGGATCACCTACACCACATAAAGAAAAACCAAATGGAAGAGTGGACAGTTTAGCTACCCATTGTTGGTTGGTGACCGATGTTCTAGAGTTAGTTCTAGGGCTAGTACTACCCTTAGTAACACTTGTTGGTGTTTGTACAGTTGGGCTCTTTGGCAACCAATTGAAACTTGATTGGTTTTCAAACCATTTTTGCCACTTCCTACTTGTTTTATTCTTGTTTTTCATGTAAGTTCTAAGTGTCCTACTTTAACTGGATTTTATATTTATTGATGATGCACGAGAGACCTTATTTGTTTCTTTGGGGGGGGGGAGGTAGCAACACTAAACCTATATTTCACAACAACGGGAGTAGCTCCTAATTTACTAGATTTTGCAGCTACAAGGGAGGTAAATAAGGCTCATTTTACTCTAGAATTCGGAGACAAAGCATAACGAGCAACACATTTATCATGACAAATCATAAAAACATCCTTGCCACATGAAACACATGAATTCGTTGTATCACACTTTTTAGAAACTAAACTAACACTACTTTGAGATCTCTTGACATTCTTAGAAGTGTTCTTAGACTTAGTGTCCAGCAACACTCTGCTCTTCGAATTAGTGTCCTTAGACTATGGTCTTCTAATACTACTAGAACTTGCTACTGCTGTGGAATTACAAGAAGACATGTTGTAGCAATGACGTTTGTGTTTCTATTTTTATGACTCTATTCATTCCTCTTGCGAGAACATTCTTTTTCTTTTCCTGCTCATTGTTAGGTGTAGAACATGAAGTGACCGATTTTGACTTATCCGTTTGGACCTCAACCCTAGACACCATTTTAGCTTCTAAATCTCTATTTTTGTTCAACGGTGTTACACATATTAGTTTCTCTAAGGTTGTAGATTTTTCAAACTTAGTGTTCACATTCTTCCCTTTTTTGGTATTTTTAAGCTTAGCTTTGAGCTCAAAAATCATCATCAAAAGATCTTGATTCTTAGCACGCACATCACCATAAGCATATGTCTTTTTACTGACATTTTTAATTCATTCATTGACTTACTGTTGATGTTGAACCCGTGTCATTTTGATTGAGTTGAAAAGCTTTTGATATTCAAGTTTTATCTTTTCATTTTCTTGAACCAATGATTCGATTTGAATATTCAACGACATGTTTTCACCATTCAATTGTGCCATTTGTGACTTCCAAGAGATATCACAAGCATTGTGTTCTTTTTGATGTTGCAATTTTAACACAAAATCAATGCTTTACGCTTGAGAACGTTAAAAAACATTTTCAAGAATTTTTATTCGGTTGAGCAAATTTGCCTGGATATCTTTGGACTCATTGGAGATTCTCTCTATTTCAATCACCAACTTTTCATTTTTCTGTTGTTCAACAGAGATTAGCACATAATCCCAGACTTCGCTTTCTAAGGATGCTTCCAAAAGTCGATCAATTTTATTTTGAAAACTTTCATCTTTTTGTGATTTCTCCTCAACTTTTCTTTTCATTGACTCAACAATTTCTAACATCTCATGTACTTCTTTTGTGATCTCATGTCTAATTGCTTTCGAACATTCTTTCAATGTAACTGAAATCAAAACTACCTCTTGGGTAAAAAGTCTTCTTATACCAACTTTATTGTCATAGATAAAACTTCTGTCTTGGTCCATTTTAAGATTAATATTAATGGGTTTTCCTAACTCTTTAATTTCTTTGTCCAGATTAACAAAAGGTTTTAGCAATTTACTTTCATTAGGCATCTTTTTAGGAGGTAAGTTCGACTTCTCTGAACTTGATTCAGAAGATACATTAGAAGTAGAAGGAGATGAGAAATAAGTTTGTTCAGCAAGAGTTTCTGTTTGAGGAACAAATGATTCATAAAGTGCATTTAATTTTGAATAATCAAGTGGAATCATTTTATCTTTCATCTTTAATCGACTTTCTTCTACGTCCTCAAGAGTTTCCTCATAATCAGGTGATAACGCGTTAATTATACATGTTTTAGGCGGCGTTATTTGTTTATATTTCATCATTTCTCGTAAACTTTCAATACGTAATCACATGAAATATGTGCAGGTTCACTTAAAGACATCCTGAGCCCAAAATGATCAAAATACAAGTGTTTACACTCATTGGAAGCAAAGATTGAAGAAAAGAAATAATAAAGTTAAAAACACAAGAAAGTAAGTGAGGCAATCTTATGTGTGTGCCGCACTTACCACTAAAATAAATGAAGTCAGTTAATACCACAAGTGCGCCGGTTTTCCCAGAAAGTGCGCCGCACTTCCCTTCAGCATTTACGATTTTTCCACCGACATAGCCCAAGTAAGCGCGCACATTTTAGAATGTGCGCCGCACTTTTGCTCTCAACGAGCCTATAAATAGAGACGAAAATCAAGCCATTTTATTCATTCCTCATCAAATCTCTCATACATAATCTCACACACTTCTCTATGGTTTTTAACAAAAAATTTCGGCGAAGACGAAGAAGGTTTAGAGTATTTAGTATAATAACTAGTTTAGTGAGATTCGATACTTGTAAACGGGTTGTGTTTATGCTCCATAGCCAATTTGGATCTTGTATATTTCTTATCTATCTATTTCACTTTGTTATTATGAACTCATTAGCCATGAGAGGCTAAATCTCTCATGACTACTTGGTGATGTTAATATAATAAATAAGTATTTGGTGTTATTACGAAATTGTTGATCTTAAGCTTGTGTTGAAATCCAATCGTGTCTTATCTTGTCAACTTTGTTCATCAACTTTGATTGTATACGCATAACGGTGTAGGTCGAAAGACCCGTTGTGTGCTATATAGTTTTAAAGATTTGTCTATGGTCTTTATCGTTTGGTTAGAGAAATCAGCTTACGTTAATTGATAAAGAAAATAGATTTGATATAATAGTAACTTGATTATTTAAGTGACACATTTGATTAAGTTAACTGATATAAGTCTTAAGTTAAAACAAGTTAATTTGTGAAAACGTTTTTTGACGAAAAAACCTTTTTATAAATTAAGTCCTAAAAATCTAAGATCATAATCACTACCACTGCTTAGGAATTATATGAACTATCCGAGTAGTCATACTTCTTTATTATTAAAATCTCCATCAATCATATCTCATCGGAAAAAGTTTTTGAAATTTGTCTTACAAATTATGATTACACGAACATAATCAAATCCCTGTGGATGACCTGGTCTTACCTAAAATACTATACTACATATAGGGGTCATATTTTACCCATGTGTTTCTATATAATTAACCGGTAATACGAGTCTTATAAATTTCAAACATTCGAAACACATCAAAAGTTTTTGGCGCCGCTGCCGAGGAATTTAAACTATTCTACAATCACTTTTTAGTTTTTAAAACAAATTTTAATAGTTTTTTTTCATTCTGCTTGCATTCTGTAACTTTCGTTGCAGAAAGTGCAAAAACGTTTTTCCTAAAAACATTCACAAAAATCTTTTCTGAAACATTTCCCCATTGATGCATACACATGCGTCAAATTTTGAACTTGTTGAACCATTAGCTAAACCTGAACAAACCCTAAATCGAAGGCTTCGTCGACGAAACAGGCGAGTCCCTTTCGAACGAAGAAAAGAACGACCCGAACACCCAAGAATAGTCTTTCCACCTATTCTTGACATCAATTATTTCTGTCATTTTCTTGAAAATTACCATCCAATCGATGATGAACCCATGTGGGCTGCCGATCGTGTTGTCGCTCCGACTCCTGGTTCCGCAATTACCATTCCTGAAACCGCAAACGAATTCGCCATTAAAGGTAACCACTTAACCCTTGTCAAAGGAAACCAATTAAATGGTAGAATTAAAACTGATCCACACAAACAAATTCACGAATTCCTCAGAATATGTGACATGTTTAAATACAGAGATACCAAAAATGAAGTCGTCCGCCTAATGATGTTTCCGCTATCACTCACGGGTGAAGCAAAAACCTGGCTTGACGAACTCAACGAAGGAACCATCGAAATGTGGGATGAACTCCGAACCACATTTATTAGCTAATTCTTTCCCCTAACTTTATTCAATCGACTCCTTAGAGAAATCCAAGCCTTTTCCCCACATGAAAATGAAACTCTAACCGATGCTCGGCTTCGTATGAAGGAAATGCTCATAAATTGCCATGGTCACAATCTTACCAAAGGCAATATCATTAAAATCTTTTATCATGGCCTTAGCGAAATAACCCAAGAAATTCTAAATGCAGCAGTTGGTGGTATTTTCCTTTATAAAACACAAACCAATCTTATTAACTTCTCGAAGACAAAGTCTTACTCAAGCTTAATTGGGCTAAAAATCAAAAATCAAAATATTCTCTAAAGAAAATTGTTGCTTTCACCGATTAAGGTAGCAATAACTCTAATACTGACAAAATTATGACACAAATGGATGCCATGACTATGAAAATGGATGCTCAGTATAAAGAAATGAAATCCTGTTCAAATCACTTGATACCTGAGTATGAAGACGATGACACACCCATGTCTCGCTAAGAAGAAGAAAAATTTATGCAAACCTTCTGACATACACATTTTTAAAATGATTACCGCGACCGTGACTCAAATCGCGATAATTTGCGATAAAGCAAAAGAAACGATTATAATCGAGACAACTATCGATCTAATTCCGATGATAACCTTACGACCTTCAAAAACAATTAAGCGATTTCATAAAAGCTCAACAATTTACAAATGATTTTGTCAAAGAAACGTTTATGGATCTCAAAACCAAACTTGAATCAAGTACTAAAAATCATCAAGCCTCAATCCAAAACCTAGAAGCTAAATTCGACAGACTTACTGACAAGCAATCTGCTCGCCCTTCTAGATCTCTTCCTAGTAGTACTCAACCAAACCCAAAGGTAGCTCATCTAAACCTTACCAACCACCGCAAGCTCGAAATGAGCATGTATGCCGTATTTACATGGAGTGGTAAATCCTATGACCCACCTACCAACCCAAACAATCAACAAAATGATTCTGAAACTCCTATCAATTTCGATAGTGAGGATGAAGAAGAAGAATATACACCTCAGCCAAAAACTCAAAACCTATCAAAGAAACTATAATTCCTAAACCTTTTAAACCAAAAATCCCATATCCTCAACGCCCACAAAAAGATAAAATGGAAGCACAATATAGTAAATTCCTTGATATGATTCGAGTCGTTCGAATCAATGTACCTCTTGTCGATGTCTTAGCATGAATGCCTAATTATGGTAAACTTCTCAAAGAACTCGTAAGTAATAAGCACAAGCTTGAACAAATCTCATCCGCCTTCCTAAGCAATGAAAGTTCCCCTATGATGCAAAACAAAGTTCCACCTAAACTTGGAGACCCCGAAAGTTTCCTTATTCCTTGCACTTTTAGCAAAGCTTTCTCATACAATGCTTTAGCCGACCTTGGTGCTAGCATTAATCTTATGGCGTATGTATGCGAAATTATCTCTTAAAACTCTCAAGCCTACTAAAATGAGCGTAAGATTACCCGACCCATCATTCCAACACCCTATTGGAATAGCTGAAAATATGCTCGTTGAATAAATTCACTTTTCCCATGGATTCCGTTATTCTTAAAATGGAAGAAGATAGTAAAGTTCCTCTTATCTTAGGGAGACCTTTCCTTCATACTACCGATGCAGTAATTCAAGTAAAACAAAAACAACTTAACCTTGGAATGGTACTGAATGTATGACCTTCTCAATTGATTCTGCAATGAAACATTCATATTCAAAAGATGATACATGTTTTAGCATCAACGTTATCGATGAAATATTAGAAGAAGATTTCGATGCTCTTCTCGATAAAGGTAGTAAAATCCTTTACTCCACTGAGAAAACTCTTCTCGAAGAAAAACTCTTTGCTGAATTCGATGAATTCATAGCTATGAATATCGAAGAAAACTCTGAGTCTGAACCTGAATCCGATGAAGAAGAACAACCATTACCAAAAATCACTTTTGATACCACTTATAAATCAAAACATCTATTGAAGAACCTCCTTTGGATCTTGAACTAAAACATCTTCCCGGACATCTAGAATATGTATTTTTGGAAGAACCTACTTTTCTTCCTGTAATAATATCATCTCAACTTTCTCAACAAAACAAAAACAAGCTTATCTTTGTTTTAAAAGGACACAAGCAAGCCTTTGATTGGAACCTTTGATTGGAAAACAACAGACATTCTTGGAATCTATCCGTCTTTTTGTAAACATAAGATACAACTCTTAGAAAACAAAAAGCTAGTTGTTTAAAAACAAAGACTATTAAACCTAAACATCCAAGAAGTTGTTAAAAAGGAAATCGTTAAACTTCTCGATATTGGCATTATATATCCAATAGCCGATAGCCCTTGGGTGAGCCTTATCTACTATGTGCCCAAGAAAGGTGGTATTACAGTAGTCACAAACAAAAAAGATGAACTTGTCCCAATAAGAACCATTACGGGTTGACGAGTATGCATTGATTATCGTAAAATCAATGAAGCAACTGCAAAAGACCACTTTCCTTTAGCATTCATGGATCAATTATTAGAAAGACTCATAGGAATTAAATATTTCTGTTTCCTCGATGGTTTTTTTGGATATTTCCAAATACTAATCGATCCCTTAGATCAAGAAAAAACGACCTTCACATGCCCTTTCGAAACATATGGTTACAGGCTTATTCCTTTCAGTCTATGTAATGCCCCCGCTACTTTTCAAAGGTGCATGTTGGCTATCTTTCATGACATGATCAAAGAATCCATGGAAGTATTCATGGACGATTTCTCTGTCATTGAAACTACCTCGATAATTGTCTAAATAACCTCGATAAAATGCTTCAATGTTGCAAAGATGAAAATCTTGTCCTTAATTAGGAAAAACGTCACTTCATGGTTAAGGAAGGAATTATGCTTGGACACAAAGTGTCCAGTGCAGGCCTTAAAGTTGACAAAGCCAAAATTGATGTAATCTCTAAACTTCCACCACCTACTAATGTCAAAGGCATTAGAAGTTTTCTAGGACATGCCAGTTTGTATTGATGTTTCATCAAAGACTTCTCAAAAATTGACCATCCTTTAACCAAGTTACTTGAAAAAGATACTCCAATCGAGTTCAATGATGAATGTCACAAAGCATTCAATTCATTAAAAGAAAAACTCACATGTACTCTTGTGATCGTGAGCCCGAATTGGAACCTTCCATTTGAGCTTATGTGTGATGCAAGTGAATTTGCAGTTGGAGCAGTCTTAGGACAAAAAGATGGTAAAAACTTTCACCCCATCTATTTTGAAAGCAAAACTCTTAATGCAGCTCAACAAAAGTACACCGTTACTGATAACAAATTAATGGTTGCAGTTTATGCATTCGACAATTTCTGACCCTATCTGATATTATCCAAAAACTGTTGTCTACACCGATCACTCAGATCTTTTTAAAAACAATATGCTAAGCTACGTCTTATACATTGGATACTGCTATTGCAAGAGTTTGATATCGAAATAAAAGACAAAAAAGGTACTAAAATCTTGCCGCCGACCACTTATCTCTTATTGAAAATGATGAGACGAGTGAAGACAGTGATGTCGACGATAACTTTTCTGGTGAAACTCTTATGGAAATAACCACCAGAGACATACCATGGTTCGCAGACTTTGCAAACTATTTGGTAGGTGGTATTATACCTAAAGGAATGACGTACCAACAAAAGAACAAGTTCTTTTCTGACCTCAAAAACTATTTTTGGGAAAATCCATACCTTTTCAAAGTATGTTCAGATGGAATGATCAGACGATATATCTCTAGACTAGAAACTCATACTATTTTAGATCAATGTCACCATGGACCTACTGGTGGACAGTATGGACCAAACACCACAACCAAAAAAGTCTTAGACTCACACTTTTACTGGCCAACAATCATCAATTTGCGAAGCATGTCAAAAAAACTAGGAATATATACAATCGTGATGAAATACCCTTAAACAACATTCAAGTATACGAAGTTTTTGATATCTGGGGTATTGACTTTATGAGACCATTCCTGAAATCTTATAAATTCGAATATATCTTAGTCGATGTTGACCATGTTTCCAAATGGGCCAAAGCTCAAGCTTTACCAACTAATGAATCCAAAGTTGTTATTTCATTCACAAAAAAACTATTTTGCCATTTCTGTATGTTTAAAGCTCTCATAAGTGATCGAGGAACTCACTTCTGCAAAAAAAATAATGGAAAAACCATGAAACGATATGGAGTGACGCACTGTTTCTCTACATCCTATCATTCTTAAACGAGCGGACAAGTCAAAAATACAAATAGAGCCCTCAAAAAAATCCTTGAAAAAACAGTTAAGATAATCCAGTTGTTTGGTCAAGAAAATCGGACGATGCTCTGTGGGCATTCACAATCACTTATAAGACACCAACCAAAACCACACCACATAAACTCTTATACGGTAAAAACTACCAGTTACCATTCAAGTGTGGAGGAGTTCCTCCTCCTTTCTTCTCGCTTCTAAAAAGCAACAAAAATATTTTCTTTTTTTGTGTTTTGTTTGTTTAGTTTTGTAGGTAACATATCTAAAAATGGAAAATTATGGCATTTGCTTAAAGAAAAGCTCTCTCGTAGCTACATCATTTTATGTCCGGGAAGTACCGTTCTCCCTTAATTTTCCCTATTTTTATCTTTATCAGTTATCACATTGAGGGCAATGTTCAACTTAAGTGTGCAGGGGAGCCAAACAGGAAAAATTAAATATATCATTTCTCTCTATATTTTCCCTGCAATCTGGCCATGTTTTTCAACTAATATTTTAAAATCAAAACTAATATATATTTTCTTCCAAAATTAAAAAATATATACACTTAGTAAGGCAAATCCTACTCGGATTGACATCATAACTAGCACACAAAAAATCAATCCACTAAACTGTGAGGTATATTCTAGCCTTTGATGCATATCTTTTGCATATTTTATAAGAGTGTCGATAATTTAGTAGCTTAAGAACTTGTGCTCAATCATTATTTACTAACTGCAGTGAGGTTAATTTATAGGCAATGTCATATGATAAGAGGTAAAATAAAGCCCCAAGTATCACATTATCCGCAGCACTCGCTTTTAGTGCTAAAATCCCTAAAATATCCCATGTATCTCAAAATGATCTATGTGCTCAATATCTCAGCTCTGTGCCAGCCTTAAGGTATCATAAGTATTTGGTTTTAAAAAAAGAGTAAAAGAAGAAGAAGAAAAGAAATAAAGTTGTTATAAGGTTCTGGCATATCACATGAAATTATGTATCGTTCTCACCCACATCATTATCATGTTTTACCTCTTTGAGATTTTGTCTAGGTGCTCAGGCTGCAACGGGCATGTTTATGTGTCTTGTACAAGCCTATGGTAGATATCTAGATTATGTCTGTGCAAAATTGAGTGACTTCACAAAAAAATAAACCCTATATCAGTGACTTGAGTGAATATAAAAATAAACACAATCCTTATGTAAGGTGTTTTGTTATATGTCTATGCCTGAAACGTTATAAAACCAGTAAACTCTTGTATAAAATAATTTCTCCACATCCATGATAAATGATATTGTTTCTCGCTTTGATTGCTTGAGGGCAAGCAATAGCTAAGTGTGGAAGGATTTGATAACGCCTTAATTATACATGTTTTAGGCGGCGTTACTTGTTTATATTTCATCATTTCTCATGAACTTTCGATACTTAATCACATGAAATATGTACAGGTTCACTTGAAGACATCCCAAGCCTAAAATGATCAAAATACAAGTGTTTACACTCATTAGAAGCAACGATTCAAGAAAAGAAATAATAAAGTTCAAAAACGCAAGAAAGTGTGCCGCACAATCTTATATGTGCGCCTCACTTACCACAAAAATAAATGAAGTCAGGTTATACCACAAGTACGCCGGTTTTCCAAGAAAATGCACTGCACTTCCCTTTAGCATTTATGATTTTTCCACCGACATAGCCCAAGTATGCCGCACATTTTAGAATGTGCGCCGCACTTTTGCTCTCAACCAGCCTATAAATATAGACGAAAATCAAGCCATTTTATTCATTCCTCACCAAATCTCTCATACATAATGTCACACACTTCTCTTTGGGTTTTTAACACAAAATTATGATGAAGACGAAGAGGGTTTATAGTATTTAGTAAAATAACAGGTTTAGTTAGATTCGATACTTGTAAACGGGTTATGTTTATGCTTCACAGCCTATCCGGATCTTGTATGTTTCTTATCTATCTATTTTACTTTGTTATTATGAACTCATTAGCCATGAGAGGCTAAATCTCTCATGACTACTCGGTGATGTTAATATAATAAATAAGTATTTGGTGTTATTACGATCTTGTAAATCTTAAGCTTGTGTTGAAATCCTATCGTGTCTTATCTTGTCAACTTTGTTCATCAACTTTGATTGTATACGCATAACAGTGTAGGTCAAAAGACTTGTTGTGTGCTATATAGTTTTAAAGATTTGTCTATGGTCTTTATCATTTTGTTAGAGAAATACGCTTACGTTAATTGATAAACAAAATAGATTTGATATAATAGTAACTTGATTATTTGAGTGACACATCTGATTAAGTTAACTAATATAAGTCTTAAGTTAAAACAAGTTAATTTGTGAAACTTTTTTTGATGAAAAGTGTATAAAAACTATAGTATACACTATATTAATATAATATAGTGTATTAAACATGCTAGACTTGAAATCATTAGTAAATGGAGACTTGTGCTAATCTCAAGTAGATTTTAAATATGCCGAGTTGGATTTTATATA
>BQNB010115916.1:0-21462 GCA_026074375.1 Tanacetum coccineum
TGACCTAAAATGTACCAAAAATACATTGTATTTGTATGTTTTCATTTGTATTATGCAGGAAACGGATATCCAAGAAAAAGACAAAAAATAAAGCAAAAACGGACAAAACCGAGCACAGAATGGAAAAACATGAAAATACAAAGTCAAATTGAAGCCAAAAAGTCAACCCAAGAAAGTCAAAGTCAACCCCGACAAAGTCAAAGCCAAGAAGTCATCAAGTAAAGGATAAATACTACAAGGACCGAAGTTGTAAAGATGCCATATATAACTTTAGGGGGCCATTTCTACCAAACCCCTAAAGTTATACCACAAAAGGACGGGTCAAACCTGGCTAATCCCCAAAGTTTCACACCACCAAGGACCTTTCTTGCAAAACCACAATACACCATGAGGGACTTCTTGTGACAAAACCCCAAACTTCACCTTGCAGTTAAAAACACTGTATATCTTCAACCCACTTTTCCCGCCAACCATTTTTTGTCACTGTTCATCTTCGTTTTCCTCTTACCCTGCAACATAAGAACAAAATACATTAATCCCACTTCCCCCCACCTCATAAAAAGATAAGAGCCACCTTGGCAATCTTGCAAACCCTTATTGGACAGAAAAATGAAGGGTCGTGATTAAAGAACTTGGGCACAAAGGCAAATGGATGGCTGAGATTTGCTAGGGTTTCTCCTCACACAACAAAAACACAGCTGGTCTCTCTCTATGAAGAAGCACAAGTCCTCATTAGGGTTTTAGTATAAGTATAAGCTTATGTATCTTAGTTTAGGGGTCGAATTTTTAGTTTCAAGGCAAAATCTTGTAACAAGAATCTTTGTACCAAATTACTTATTGCCTTTTTAATATACTTGTCATTTAAATTTAGTCTTTTCAATATTTGTTACTTTAATTCTTGCAATTTACAGTTTTTATTTAAAATCTTGTCATTTACTTATTGCCTTTTAAATACTGTTTGTTTAAGCTTATATAAACCTTTTAAGTCATTAAAAGTTTTTATAAAAGCTGTTTTTCAAATTCTGTCAAAAATATCAAAAATTCAAAAATATATATATATATATATATATATATATATATATATATATAAAGAGAAAGCAACAAGGAGCAAGGTGTATTAAGGTTTGCTTGGGTTGATTCTGATTCAGAAAGCTTGGACCTAGGGGTGGTTAGGATTAGAGTTAGGTCTACATCAAAAGCTTGGACCCTTTGTAAGTGTTCCATTTAGATTTTTGCATTTTACTGTAGCAATAGCTTATTTCTGGTTTATTCATGCTTTTTCCTACTTATTTGTATGTGTTTCATGCTTATTTGTCTTAGTTTCATGCTTGTATGCCATGATGTATGCTTTTTCCTTAAAACTGCCAAATTTGCTTATAAACTACTTATATCTTATCTGCTTATTCTAGTGCTTTTTATTGTGTCATTTGTGCTTATTATTGCTTGCTATTTATTAGTTGTTAACTGTTTTTCAAAAACCTTTGCTTAAAACCCTTTAAATCAGTTTAAAATTTGGATTTTAGGACTTAAAGGAGTGTTTGGCACAAGGGCCCAAAGTGGGTCAGTTTGGGTTATAAACCTTTGGGTCACCTTAGCCACTTTTGGTTAGCTATTTTAAGTAGTTTACAAGCTGTTTTAAAAAGATTTTTAGAATTTAAGTTAGTTTTTAAGTTTTTCCAAAGATGCTTTGAAACTGTCTTGAAAAAAAAACAGTTTATAAGTGCTTTTGTGGTTTAGGTTTTTAAATCCAACTTTGTGTGATGTTTTAATTTTCTTTTTACTTGTTTAATGCAGTAGAATAGTTATCTTTAGGTTACCTTTTTCTTTTTACAAAATATGTCAAAGATTTGTCAAAGTTTTCATAAATGTTCTTCAAGTCTCAAACTGTCTTTTTAAATTCAAAGTTATCAGATGGTTTAAATGATTATTAGTTTCTAATTTTTTGTACACAAGCTCTTTAAGAGCCAATCTTAATCTGTTTCAGTTTGTTTTTTTTTGTTAAGAGCTTATTAGCCAGCTTATTCATAAGCTAGCTTTTAGCCCTTTGGAATTAGTTAAAAAGTCCCCTGGTGCAAAAGCCCAAGTTGACACCCCTTTTTCTTGCTTTTCTTTAATTGAATCTTTAGTGCTAATTGGCTTTCTAGGAAGCATATAAGTTGTTCTATAAGCCCTAGCAAGCCTTAAGCTTAGGACCCCTCTCTTGGGCTTAAAAATAAGCCCAAAAGGTTGGCTTGTTTGTCTGCCTATTTTGTGCTTATAGCTTATTTGCCTTTTATGGCTTATCTGTCTGTGGGTGTTAGCTTATTTTGGTTTGTCTTTGCTTATTAGGTTAGTCTAAGCTTGTTCTAGCTTATTTGGTTTTGTTTTAAGCTTATTTGAGCTTATTTACTTCTTAGTATAAATTTTGGGTGTTTTTACCATTTCTAGCTTTTATGCCTGTTTTAGCTTATTTTCCTTGCTTATCTTTGTTTGTGTTTACTTATTAGGTTTAGTGCCCCACTTGTCTATGCTTATTTCCATTTTCCATAAGCTTATTTGAGCTTAAACTGCTTAACAGTTAAGCATTTTGTAGTCTTAGAGTAAATTTAGCAAACTGCCATCTTATTTAGCTTATTTTGTGCTTATTTGTTAGGTATAATTTTTTTTTCTTTTTTAGTTGCTTATTTTCAGATTATTTAAAAAGTTGTAAAAAAAATGAGAAATAAAAACGTTGGGATTAAGGGAGGCCCCAAGTGAGCAAGACTCGAACTTGGGACCTCAACCCTATCAACCAACATTTTATAACACACTCACTACCGCTGTTCTACAATAGCTCATCGGGGAGTGAGTTGCACAATTTATTCTTTAAGGGCATTTTAGCCCATTAAGCCCATAAGCTGTTTTTAGCTTATTACGGCTTATTTATAAGCCCACTTTTCTAGCTTTTATTTTTCATAGAACCAGCTTACTTTAAACTACTTTTTTGTATTTTTTGGGATTTTTCCTAGATTCTTTACTATTTTTTATCATTTATTTTCTTTAAATCTATTTTTTAATTATTAAAAATTAAATAAAAATCAAAAAAATATTTTTCTTTTTTAGAAAATTTTATTTTATCATATAGTATCTAGGAAAAATAGAAAAACTTTTGTAAGGTCATTTTTGCAAAATTTCGTTTTTTAAAGAGCGAGATTCGTTCCCGTGCTCATTTTTCGTACTTTCTAGCTCAATTTAACTCCGTTTTCGTTCCAGTTTTCCTTAAACTTCCTTTTTAGTCAATTTAAGTACATTAGAAGTGAAAAAATCCATTTAGGCTTAATTTTGAAAATTTAGGGTTTTTAGTGTATCGTTTTAGCTTCCCATTTTTATTTTTAGTATAATTTGTGTAATTGATGGTCCAAATGCAAGACGTATACTATAATAATTAGTTGCAATGCATCAGACTGTTTCTCACATGGCTCAAAACATCGCATTTAATTTGTATAATTGGCGGAAACACTGAGTTTAAGGACCAAGTTTGTAATAAGAATAAAAAGTTTAGGGAAGAAAGTAACATCGTTACTCTTCATATTAATGGTTGATAATGAAATGACATGACCATTCACGGTTATGAAACATCATAACCCTTAACACAAACTCTTATATAAAGCACTATACTAGATCACAAGTCTCATAATCTAAAAAAAATCAGGAAACGCAAACGCATTGAAACTTCAAATATAGATGTTGACAGTTTAGAAACAGTTGGTCATCTAGAAGAAGTAGAACAAGCCGCAAAATCTAAAATTTATGCTCGTAGGGTTGTGCAAATGGAAAGGGAGGTTACGAACGACAATCAAATAGCATGAAAACTGTTAGACGTTGTGATAGATATTGAAAAAGTTTGAAAATAAAGTCAGGGAATTATTGACGAGTTAAAGGTTAAAAAGGGTATGCGTGCATGGAAAGCTGTTACTTTTTTTCAAGGAAGTTGAACAGCGCGAGATGGAGATGCGCCAACAATTAATGCTGCACATCAACGAAACTGATGCATACCTTTGAAAAAAAAGAATTTGTTGAAGCTATGAAGAAACTTTAAATGGGTGATGATGTTGTTATTCTATTGTGTCTTGTGTTGTTCTTCCATATGTTACTGACAATAAAGTAATATCATTAAATCTTGACTTTTACAGCATTGCATAGTTTTGTGTTGTTATTCAGCATTGACTACTTTTGTATGTTGATGTTTCGATAAGTTTGACTTTTCCAAGCCAATTTAGGTTACAATGATTCAGGTTAGGGACCAACGAGGGCTATTTGTATAACAACCTAAAATTTTCATCAATGCAAAATCAACCTATTTTATTATAATCACATTTGTACGGGGAAATGTTTCGCTTTATTACATTCTATTGTGTAACATTGTTTACCTAGCAAACTAAACAAGTTCACACAACCTACCTATACCATCTATATCTATGTTTATATCATGTAAACCTTCAAATATGTCAAGTCTATATCTTAATATCATTTTTACCAAGTATGTTATTCATTTAACATACCATTTGCAACGTTATATCAAAACAGGCTTTAAACGTTAAATGTTTATATCAAAACCCTAATTATATTTAATGTATGCATATAAAAATCAATGTACAAGTATTCAAAGCATGTGTACAAGTATCAATACACAACATTTGAAATATAAACTCCCTTCAAATCAATGTACAAGTCCTTAAAAGCTCAATGGGTGGGGGGGGGGGGGGGGGGGGGGGGGGGGGGGGGGGGGGGGGGGAAGGTTTTGAAGTTATGATATGGTTCTTGTCTTTAAGAATAAAATAAATAATGCTTTTTAAAAAAGTTTTCATTCTAGATTTTATACCACCTCTTTTATACAAGATACTAGACTCAATGTACAGCATGTAACACCTAATTACTCTTATTCTAAGCTCTCATACATATTTTAAAAACCATAAACCCTAATTTGACTTTAAACCTAAAACTAAGCCCTAAAACCTAATACTAAGCCCAAACCACTAATCCTAAACACTAAACTCTAATCCTAACACTAATCCTAAACCTTAATCTACCTTAAACCCTAACCCTAGCTTGAAGAAAAACCCTAAATGAACCAAAAACCATACCCGACACCCTTTTTATCTATCTTTACCCATTTTTTAACCCAAGCACCTCAAGAAAGCACCCAAGCACCTCCATGACATCACCAAGAAGCCACCCTAGCACCTTACAAGCTCCTCCATCACCCTTGCATCACCACCATGTCATAAACTTGGTTAACAAGTCTCAATAGTACTCGTCACCTCTCTAGCTCTCTTAAAACTCTTCCACATTGCTCCATAGCTTCCATGACTCATTCATAGCTGATATTAGTCACTTATCTATGACCCTTGGCTACCACACCAAGGAAACTTGGTTCCTAAGGGATTTCGAGTACTACAAATAGCCATATATACATATTCATTCAAACCACACCTCAAATTCAATCATATTCATCAATGGAGTCTTAAACAACATCAAGGAAGATCTAAAGAAGCCCCAAGCTCAGAAGTAAAGCAAAGAAACTAAGAAAAGAATCCCCGAAGTTGTTATTCTAAGCGTACGAGTGCAAAAACCCCATTTTGACCCATTTCTCAACCTGTAACCTCAAATCTTGTTCAAATTAGCTATATTTCTGTTTTATAACTTTGATAAGGTCCTAATGATCATATATGAACTCTTGCTAAAATATTAGAACTTAAAAACCATGCGTTTTTATTTAAAAACCCTAAAAACGACCCGCTTTGATTTTCTAGCTAACGGATCCTTTTTGTAAACTTTCGTTACATTAAAACTTCTTATTTTAGCTTATATTAATATACTATAACCTACAAATATCATTTGGAGTCTTAAAATAAGCTTGCATGGCATTTTGGACTTGTTTTGCAAATTATTTCTATGCAAGGGGCATATATCGTAACTTTATGAAATTAATAACTAGAGGGTCTGAAAATGTCATTTTCTCTAAGTTATAACTATAAGGACTTATTTGGTCAAGTTTCAAAGTTAAAGGTTTAATATATAAATACTTTTTATATAAAGAACTAAACTCGTAAAAGTTTATAATCCAAGGGTATATTTTGCCAATTTTGCAAACAATTAAAAAATTATATTTTAAATAAATTATAAAAATTAATCTTACTTTTTAAAGAAACATTAAAATCTTTATCGATCACGATACAAGGGAATTTCATGTGAGGGGTTCAATTTGGGTATTTATTTTGACGAGTTTGCTAGGTTTACGATTTAAAGTGCCCTGGCTCCTTAAACAATACTGCGTGGCCTCTAGATTATGATAACTCGAACACTGATACAATATTTCCATAACCTTATAATCAAAATGATATTACATTATGACATAAAACATAGACAATCAAACTAAGACTTGACATATTACCCAGGTTGTGTGGCGAATCGTTACTTTCATTTCATATACTTTTGCCATCAATCAGATATCCCTGTACTATTAAGGTAAAATTCATAACCCCGCCTTTACTTATTTACATGCTTTTTAAACTCGTGAAGGGGATACATGTTTGTTTACAAACTCTTTTACATACTCATTTACTTTATAACAATGTGATTACTTTTCAAAGACTTAGTGAGTTCATAGCCTCGCATTTCAATCTTTTAAATGCTTTATAAACCTACGAGGGGGAAACATGCTATAAACTATGAATGCAAGTATTTTTCTGTATGTTATCCTGATTCATTATTGCTTAAGTAACTACTTTTTCCATTAAGTCCCCATTATCATGAATCGTTAGTTACTCTCAGAGTAAGCGCGAATGCTATGAATAGATCTATTTGGGACTGGACTCCCCCGTTGGTGTACCTATAATGTCGATAACCAATAGCACATCATTTAAATAACTATGCCGGTGTTTGGCAAAGGCACTCGTTGGGGCAATTACTTGTGATTATTATCCCAAGGCTTCGATGTCATGAGCTTACTGCAATAATAATTATTTTCTATGATAATTGTACATGCATTCAATTATTACAACTATGGTGTAATACACATGTAACCTACTACTTGCATTCAAACAACTTTACCTAAACCTATGAATTTCACTCAACCATTGTGTTGACTTTTTAGCATGTTTATCTCAGGTAATTATGCAACTTATGGCATGGAGTGGCACGGACTTGAAGATGGCTAAACTGTTATCAATCAAACTTTTGTACTAGATTTTTGGGACCTCTCGTTTTGTAAACTCTGATGAATAAATGAATGAAAACAAAAATTTTTTCCAAATCGTCTCTTTTGAGTCGTTTTCTATGATTATGATTATTATACTATGAAGTAATACCCCAGATTAGCTTCCGCTACTAGATGTCAAAAAATAGGGGTGTTATAGATTGGTATTAGTGCCATGGTTATAGAGAATAAGGTTAAAACCTTAATTATTACTACTTTTCTTTTTTTCCATCCAAGAAAGTCCTCCGTGCCATTACATTTCCAGAATAGTATGTAAAGATACATAACTATTATAACTTATATTATCTTATTGGGTTGTTATACATTCCTGTCTTCTCCCACCCATCCTTCCCATCTGATTCGATGAGAATGCACTTTTTGCTGCAAATATTCTTGACTATACTTTAACTTTACCAAACTATTTCCCAGCCTCACCAGAAAACATCTCCTCTGACTTTTTGGAAAATTCTAAGAATAATGAAATCCCACATGTATTCTCATCTTTCTACAATAATCCATAGGATACGCAAGCATTTTATGCTAAGGAATCACCTATTCCACCACAAGATCCTATTACTCCATCAGCTATTTTGACTCCATCTTCGGTATTACCACCATCACTACTATTTGATCATCGATATTTTTTTGTTCCTGAAGAATTATTACCACCTAAGAAGCAAATCCATCCCGCGTCTTCTTCCTCAACTACGTTATCTAATTCATCCTGGAAGCTAGCCCATATCCCAGTACCGCCATCTTTCTATCCAACTTATACTACCTTACCTCACTCAATATACAAATTAGGACAAATTTTCTATCAAGATGCGTGTAAATACCATGAGGAACAATTGAAAGTATTTTGAATACTTGAAGTAACTCTCTTTTCACTAATTGAGAAAATAGAAGAAAGACTGGTGAATAATTGTAATCATATACCAAGGATTTTGATAAAGTAAAAACCAAACTAAAGGAAGCCCGCACATATATACGTGAACTACAAAAGAAACATATGGGACAAAGGGACAAGATTGCTTTTGCTCACTTTTGGATTTCTGATTTAGAAATGACCCTTAAGGATATCCAAGCCATCAATTATATATGAATAATCTTATGGGACATACTTTATAAACTCCAAGACTACTAGATCGAAACCTTATCTTTACCACTTTTTATCTAAGGACACGTAGCATAAGTATCGACACCTGTTAGATTTTGGGATATGTAAGAATATCTAAGAAAAGTTATCTATAAAATTAAGAAGTAATAAATTTCTTGTTATTTCCGCTTCATCATTGCAATTCCATTAGATATGTCATTTCTCGTTATTTCTATCTTCATCATTATAATTCCATTTCAAACATCTTATAAGATAATTCTCGATATTTTCATCATCAAGAACAACATCATCAACGCCACCACCAGATTATCCTTTTGATGGAGTCGTATCATTGCAAAATTAGATAACTCAATATGGATCATACACTAAAAAACTACTGGTAAATAAACCAAGTCCAGAGGAATCTAAATGTTCAAATGCTTGTTTGAATAATGTCATTCTGAAAATATTTAAAATTCCAAATATTCTTTATATATCCTGCCAATGTAATACAAAGGATGCGTATTACTTTGTTAGAACTTGTATCAAAATAAGAATCTCACAATAGTCAAATTAATTTCAATACCCACATGTATGAAAATTTTGACATGACTTGTGAAATCAATCTATTCCATGATATTCATATGTTTTATAGAGCCTCCCAAAAGACATCAACATCCCCCTGAATCCCAACCATGACTCAGGCTGCCATTAAGGAAACTAGTGCCGACAAATGCCACAGCTCTAGAAGCACAAACTGCAAAGATGGCAAGTACTAACAATCCAAACTCTAGACTAAGAAAAACTCCTGTAGCAAGGAAATGCACTTACAAGAAATTTATGAGTTGCCACCTTCTACTTTAAATGGTACGGAATGACTGTTAGGTCTCATTCGCTGCTTGAACATATTGAATGGTGTTTTCTCATAGGCATTGTGCTGAGAATAACAAAGGAAATGACCGATAATTAATATACCACTAAGGAAGCTTTATTCGTGGAATTCATTGCCCAGCCCTATAGAGTAGAAAGAAAGCCTAAAAGAACACCGTGGACTGAATTTTAAAAACTCTGATAAAGAAGTATGTCCACAAACTGAGATTAGAAAAATGAAAGAAGCCATTACCAAGACCCAGAAATTAATAGAGTTGGTAATGAAACACAATTCTGTACAAGAACCCAATAAACGAAAGTTTGACGATAGAAGAACTTTGTCAAACTTTCAACCGTAACAATGATCACCACCAATAGCAGAATAGGAGGCAAGAAACCTTCAGGAATTATACTGCCAACAACGGGTATACTGGAAACTGTCCCTTGTGTAAAAGATGCACCCTGCATCACATAGGACCTTGCACTGTCAGATGTTAGACTTGTAACAAAGTAGGCCATCAGACTAGGAACCACAGAAACAAAGGACTCTTGGACTACTAGATTAGATTCTAGTTATAACTTTTGTTAGAATCTAACCACGAGATGTGTGGTATAAATAACAACACTTGTCAAATCTTGACTATGTAAAATATAAATGCAAGTTGTTTATATAATACAATCCAGTTATAACTCCTATTTATATCACCGTATCCAAGGTTGCCCCTTGATTTTGTAAGACCAACCTTTCAAAATTAATCTTATGCCAATTAAACTTGGTAATTTCAACGTCATCATTGGTATGGATTTGTTATCCAAGTATCATGCCAAAATTTTCTGTGACAAGAAAAATCATCCACATCTCAATCAACGATGAAACCTTAATCATTTGAAGTGACCAAAATAAAACCCGACTAAATCTCATATCCTGTATAAAAACCGAAAGGTATATATATCCAGGAGATCTATCTTTCTTCTTACCTTTTCGAATATGTATCTTTACCCATTACCCATGATTAATGACTTATTTAACAAACTTCAAGATTCGAGTGTTTACTTAAAAATTGACTTAAGATCTGGTTATCATCAACTGAAAGTAAGGGATACAGATATTCCCAAGACTGCTTTTAGAACACGGTCACTATGAATTTCAAGTAATGCCATTTGGTTTAATAAACGCGTCTACTGTATTCATGAATCTCATGAATCAGGTATGTAAAAAATACTTGGATAAAATCATAATAGTATTCATCGATGATATTCTCATCTACTCTCGTAATAAAGAAGAACACGCAGAACATCTAAGAATAATTTTAGAATTACTCAAAAAGGAGGAATTATACGCCAAATTCTCCAAATGTGATTTCTAGATCAGTATTATGTCCCATTATTCTTCTCATGATTTTGGAAAATCATACCACCAAAGAAACATTTTCTACTCAACACCGTTTTGATATCATGTTTTATGCTTAAGTAGGATGATTTATAATCATCTTAATGGAAATGAATAGGACTCTCTTCATTTGAATAAGGAAATTATAAGTCACCAAACTATAAATTTATAAATTCTCAGTTACAAGGATTGGGACGCCTCTGTTTGTAAATGACAAATTATAAATAAGTGGGCTTAAGTGTATGACATTCGTACAAACAATTTTCCTTCAATCCGTTTGTACAAATAATTCCTTTTTCTTCATTTAATCATTATCATTATTACCTCATACCATTGAGTCTCTAATTATAATTTGTTCATTTGAATATTTCCAAATTTGTATCCAACATGATTGGCATACAAGCAACTCTCTTACAATTCATACTTTGTTTAAATTATTCTTTGACATCACTCTGGCATCCAACTAAATCTCAGGACGAGATTTCTGTAAGGATGAGAGGCTATAACAACCCGAAATTTTCATCAATGCAAAATCAACCTATTTTATTATAATCACATTTGTACGGGGAAATTTTTTGCTTTATTACATTCTATTATGTAACATTGTTTACTTAGCAAACTAAACAAGTTCACACAACCTACCTATACCATATATATATATATTATTTTATATCATGAAACCATTAAAATTTGTCATCATATCTTAATATCCATTTTTACCAAGTACATATTCATTTTAACATACCATTTGCAACGTTATATCAAAACAGGCTTTAAACCTTAAACGTTTATATCAAAACCCTAATTATATGTAATGTATGCATATAAAAATCAATGTACAAGTATTCAAAGCATGTGTACAAGTATCAATACGCAACATTTGAAAAATAAAATAGCTCCAAATCAATGTACAAGTCCTTAAAAGCTCAAGGTACAAGTCATTAAGCATAACATCCAAAATAGCCGTTTTACCACCGTTTTCATTCTATATTTCATACAAAAAACACCTCTTTTATACAAGTCTACTACACTCAATGTTACAGCAAATATCTCTACCCTAATTACTCTTATTCCTAAGCTCTATACCTATTTTAAAAACCCTAAACCCCTAAAACAAAAGCTCTAAACTCTAATTTGAACTTTAAAAACTAAAACTAAGCCTAAACCCTAATCCCTAAGCCCTAACCACTAATCCTAAACACTAAACTATAATCCTAACACTAATCCTAAACCTTAAACCCTAACCCTAGCTCAAAGAAAACCCACTTTAAAACCCTAAACGAACCAAAAACCATACCCGACACCCTTTTTATCCATTTTTACCCATTTTTTAAACCTAAGCACCCAGACAACTAGCACCCAAGCACCTCCATGACATCACCAAGCAGCCACTCTAGCACCTTACAAGCACCTCCATCACCCTTGCATCACCACCATGTCACAAACTCGGTTAACAAGTCTCAATAGTATTCGTTACCTCTCTAGCTCTCTTAAAACTCTTCCACATTTCTCCATAGCTTCCATGACTCATTCATAGATGATATTGGTCACTTATCTATGACCCTTGGCCACCACACCAAGGAAACTAGGTCCCTAAGGGATTTCAAGTACTATAAATAGCCATACATACATATTCATTCAAACCACACCTCAAATTCAATCATATTTATCAATGGAGTCTTAAACAACATCAAGGAATATCTAAATAAGCCCTAAGCTCAGAAGTAAAGCAAAAAAACAAAGAAAAGAATCCCCGGAGTTGTTATTCTAAGCATACAAGTGAAAAAACCCCATTTTGGCCCATTTCTCAACCCGTAAGCTCAAATCTTGTTCAAATAAGCTATATTTCTGTTTTATAACTTTGATAAGGTCCTAATGATCATATATGAACTCTTGTTAAAAGATTAGAACTTAAAAACCATGCGTTTTTATTTAAAAACCCTAAAAATGACCCGTTTTGATTTTCTAGCTAACGGATCCTTTTTTGAAACTTTCGTTATATTAAAACTTCACATTTTTAGCTTAAATTACTAAGCTATAACCTGCAAATAATTTGGAGTCATAAAAATAAGTCTTGCCATGGCATTTTGGACTTGTTTTGCAAATTATTTCCATGCAAGGGTATATATCATAACTTTCTGAAATTAATAACTGGAGGGGCTCAAAATGTCATTTTCTTAAAGTTATGACTATAAGGACGTATTTTGCCAAGTTTCAAAGTTAAAGGTTTAATATATAAATACTTTTTATATAAAGGACTAAACTCATAAAAGTTTGTAATCCAAGGGTATATTTTGTCAATTTTGCAACATTAAAATATTATATTAATTATATAATTATCAAATTTATCCTAGCTTTTAAGAAACATAAAAATCATATCGTATTAACGATACTATGGGGGGGAATTTCATGTGAGTGGTTTCCATGTTGGGTATTGTTTTGACGAGTTTTGTTGGGGTTTACGATTTAAAGTGCCCAGACTCCTCAAATAATACTACGTGCTAATCTGGAGTATGATAACTTGTACAGTGATACAAATTTCTATAACATTTGCAATCAAATGATATTACATGATGAGATAAAACATAGACAAATCAACTATGACTTACATATACCACGTTGAGAGACTAAGCCGTTACTTCATTTCATATACTTTTTGTCATCACTCAAATATCTCTGTAATGTTTTAAGGTAAAGTTCATAACCTTGCCTTTACTTATTTACATGTTTTATAAACCCGCAAGGGGGATACATGCTTGTTTACAAACTCTTTTACATACTCATTTACTTTATAACAATATGATTACTTTTCAAAGACTTAGTGAGTTCATAGCCTCACATTTCAATCTTTCAAATGTTTTATAAACCCGCGAGGGGGATACATGCTATAAAACAATAATGAAGTATTTTCTGTATGCTATCCTTATACATTATTGCTTATATTAAATACGTTTGCATTAAGTCCCTATAATCATGATCGTTAGTTACCTCAGAGTAAGCGCGAATGCTGTAATGATCTATTTGGGACAAGACGTCCTCGTTGGTGTAAACCTATACTGTCGGTAACCAATAGCACATCATTTAAATAACTATGCGGGTGTTTGGCAAAGGCACCCATTAGGGCAATTACTTGTGATTAGTTATCCCAATGCTTCGATGTCATTAGCTTACTGAATAATAATGATTTTCTATGATCAAATGTACATGCGAAGTTCAATTAATACAAACTAGGGTGTGTATAACAACTAACCCACTATTTGCATTCAAACTACTTTACTAAACCATATGAATTTCAACTCAACCATTGTGTTGACTTTTAGCATGATATCTCAATAGTAATTGAGCAACCTTATGGCACGGAGGGCACGGACTTGAAGATGGTTAAACTGTTATCATTCAAACTTTTGTTACTAGATTTTGGGACCTCTCCTTTTGTAAAACTCTGATGAATAAATGAATGATAACTAAATTTTTCAAAACGTCTCTTTTGATTCATTTTCTATGATTATGACTGTTGTACTATGAAGTAATACCCTATATTAGCTTCCGTTGCTATATGTTAAAAATGGGGGTGTTACAATTTGGTTTCCCTTCCTTGTAGAATGTTTGTTTAAATTTGTTGTTAGAATGACTTAGTTAGATATTTGGAGTATTTAGGGTTTTTCCAATGCCTATTTCAGATTTTTTTGTTATGGTATAATTTTGAATGATGAAGCAATTTGTTGTGATCTGTTTGACTTTTACAAGTTAATTTGGGTAGAAGAGTAGCTTTGAAAATAGATATCTAGAAGGAATATGACACAGTTAATTGGGATTTCTTAGAAAAAAGCATGCAGTTGTTCAATTTTCCAAAGAAGATGATTTAATAGATTATGGTATGCATTAGAACTGATGCTTTTATCATTAATGTTAACAATGAAAGGTTTGGGTACTTTAAAGTTGGGAGACACTTAAGGCAGAGTGATCCTATCTCTCCTTACATCTTCACATTAGTTATGGAAGTTTCTCTTTGGTTCTACAACAACAAATTAGAGAAATGGGAATCAAATATCACAAGGATGTAAGGACCTCCAATTCTCACATTTATGTTTGGCAAATGACCTCCTTGTCCTATGTCATGGGGATCTTAAATTTGTCAAAGTGGTTAAAAGGGCTATGGAAGTTTTTAGATTGGGAAGAGCACTGTGTTTTTTGGGAATGTGCAAGATCATCTGTAACAAGAAATCTTATCAATTCTCCCATTTAAAGTGGGAAGTCTTCCTATCTCATATCTTTGGTTTCCTCTTATTACAAAACAACTTAGCTTTACTGATTGCAAATGCCTTATTGATAGAGTGAAGTCCATAGTGAATAATTGCATGAATAAAATTCTTTCCTATCATGATAGACTCCAATTGATTACACCAATTCTATCATCCATGCAAGTATATTGGGCGTCAGTATTCATTCTCTCTAAATTTGTCATTAAGGATATTGATAAACTTTTAAAAGGTTTCCTATGGTGCCAAGAAGAGCTCTCAAGAGGAAAGGCCAAAATTGCATGGAAACAGGTCTGCAAGACTAAAGAGGAAGGGGGCTTAGGCATTAAAAACCTAAGTCTATGGAATGAAGTCCTTATGTCCAAGCATTTATGGAATGTGGCCACTATGAAAGATTTACTATAGGTGAAATTGATCAAAGAGGTCAGATTAAAAGGCAATAGCATTTGGGAAATTAAGTGTGAAAAGAATTCAAGCAATGGGTGGAAATGTATTTTGTGCTTGAGGGATAAAATAAGAAATCATATAATATGCAATAAGGGAGATGACTCAAGTATTTTTCTATGGCATGGTAAATGGTGGGACCTGATCCAATTAGAAAACTTATCTCAATAAAGACTGCTTTTAATGTTGGATTAGACACAAAAATAAAGCTTAAAGACATGATAAGAGGGGACTGACAGATTCCTTTTAATACATATAAATATATAATAAATATATATAAATATATAATAAATAGGATAATATCAATAATAGTAGTATAGTATTACCGGATCGTTAGCGGGTCTCTCCACTTCGTTACACACAAAGTTCAAAACTGGACCCGGGTCGTTCTTCCCGACGAGGCGTGAATTTGAAAATCGAGTGTCGGTTTGTGAACAATGCTTGAACAAACGCAAACTTAAAAACGCGACTTAAAAACCTAATTTATCAAATTTTAATCCTAAAGTGATTTTTTAACTTTTATAAGTCTTAAGTGACTAAAAGAAAGAATTAAGAAAAACTTGGCCAAAAAGAAGTGATTTGAGCTTAAAAAACACGAAAAAACGAGAACGGGATTAAATCTCGTTCTTTAAAAAACAAATTTTTGCAAAATTAACCCTACGGATGCAAATTTATTTTTCCTAGGTCCAACATGATAAAAGAAAATTTTAAAAAAAAGAATTATATTTTTTGATTTTTATTTAATTTTATATGAATTAAAAATTGTTTTAAAGAAAATAAATGTTTAAAAATAGCAAACAAATTACAAAAATTATGAAAAAATACAAAAAAGTAGCTAATACTATGAAGATTATAGGAAACATAAGAACTTGGAAAATGCTGATCAAATAAGCAGTTAAATAAGCAAATAAGCAAATAAGCAAAGATAAGCAAAACTAATGCAACATTTGAATGAAAAAGTCCCAAGGGCGTTTTGGTAGCAGGGTTCAGTGTTGAGGTGCTTAGTTTGCAAAGGGGGGGTCATGGGCTCGACCCCCATGCCTCCCTTTTTTTGAAAAACATTTTTCTTTTTTTTTTTAAACGTATAAAACTTGCAAAAATAAACATGTTTAAAAAAACAACTTTTTATGAAAAGTTAAAATAAGCTCAGAATAAGCAATTTTCTATTATGGGTCAGTTTGGCTCTTCTCACATTAGGGTGATGTACCATAGGAAAGTTTCCATTCTTGTGGAAGGGGTAAATGGCCTTAGGTGTGTCAAAGGCATTGGTCATTGGAATGTGAGTTTCGATCAATGATGGCACTACTTGGTATAATCGATGATTTATGCTTCAGGATGATAGGATGGGTTTACATGAGGGGGAGTGTTTCTTACCTAGTGATGCCTATACCTCTCTGTTGTCTTGGTCTTATAGTGAGGATGTAGCTACTATTTGGATCATGTTAGCTGATGTGTAGGAAATGTAGCTAGGTGGGAAGAGCCCCTCTTGTAAGGCGAATGGGTGCTATATATGGCATAATGATGCATCCTCTTAACAGACTTTTGCCATTGTGGATGTGGGTTGAATGATGATTGTTTGTTTAGAGGGTAGAAATGTAGTTATGAGTATATGGTTACTTGGTGAATAAAGGTGAACTTGATTGGATGTGACATCTGATCATTGTCTGATAAGCTATCATCAGACTTAGCTCTAAGAGAATCATCCGAGGAAAATGGCCTGCTGTCAGAGATACTTGGTTATCAGATAGTGTATTAATAGTCAAGTTTGTATGTGTCATTGTTGTATGAAAGGTTCAGGCCTGTCTGACCTTGTTCGATCTTATACGATGTTATCAGTTGGTAATTAATAAACGTTCACCTTTTCACCAAAAAAAGTCAATTTGGGTAGTTTCAAAAAAGAATACTACTTTGACTACTACTTGATCAACTGCATAACAAACAATACAAATCATTTGAACACCCTAAAATACAAAATATGGTAACAACCATAATCACGTACTTAAAGAACGACTAAACAAGTAAACCACCACAAACCAAATACCAACCAAAACCTAACCTAGTGTCCCTAAATTCATCTTACTAACAAAGGTATGCTTCTCACGAACAATAAGATGAGATTCATTCACCATCATCTAGAGACGCGTCATCTTATACAAATCACGCTTTTGTCCACGTCTTAACAAACGAATATTTTCCTTCGCCACATGGTTACCACTTAACCTTTAAAGCTCATGTATCACGTCTTCCCTTTCTTTAACAAAGTTAGACACCTCCCCACATAGCTCTCAAAACTTCTCCTCAAGCTTCAACTCAGTCTCCACTTGTCTCCTGATTAAGACTAGCAATTGATCTTCAATTTTATTAAACTTTGCATCATTCGCAATCTCCTCGATATGGGTCATTTTTTATGAAAAATAGTTTCGAGTTTCAAATGATTGTAACAATTTATTTATAGGGTGGGAATCGGGTTTTATCATAAGTTGGGTGGAAAAGAAAAAAGGCGGGAATAAGGATATATAGGGTCAGGAGAAAAAATGACCTCAGAGACCAACCGTGCGAGCGCAAAACGGCAAAAAAAGGAATAGTAAAGGTTAGCGTACTACCCTAGTGGTCAGGGACCAACGGTGCAATCAAAATTTAAAGTGAAAAGACAATTGTGCCCTTCAGTGGAACGGCGACGTGGCTAAGATAACGACGAAGGTAGCCACCGTTAGGTATAACGGGGCTTCGGGGACCAAGCGGGCAACAATAGTGACAAAAAAAGACCGTATATGAAAGTCTTCGTTATCTAAGGACCAAACGGACAAACGGGGATGAGTAGAGGGACCAACGGTGTAATTTACCCTTTAAAATATGTAACTACATTTTTTCAGTCTTCTCATTTAAAAAAAATCTTTTCACTAATAGATGGATATTAAATTTGCCAACTTGTTAATACTTTGAGGTACTACTAGTAAAATAATTCCTACAAATCAGGATTATAGGTATTGACCAAGTAAAAGTTCCCTCCATTTTTAGCGATCAACTTTTTACAATTTGCAAAAAATAACTTCCTAATAACCGACCCTGTTCCAGGGGTATTCACCTAAATTTACACGTGTTAACCTTAAACAAAAAAGACAGTATCTTCTTGAGGTAGATCCTTTGTTCTCTCATTGTCTTTTTGACTCATCCTCTCCAAAGGTATTCTTCTTGTTTTCAATGGTCTCATTACACACTAATTAATAGTACTTGATTACCTTTATTTCAGTTAACTACACATTATGACATTAACTAGTACTTAATTACTCTTTTTCAGTTAAACTAACTTTTAATATGTTGATGATCTAATTATATATGTTTTTATTGCAGATTTTTAACTAAAGTATTCACCATTCCAATGGCTCTTAGCTTCTACACCAATTGGTCTAATTATGACTCGAGTGTCACTTCTCTTTTTTGGCCACCAGAAGCCTCACAAGAACTGTTTTGTTTCCACGAAGACTCAACATTTTACGATACTCACATTAACCCAACTTTCAACCCAAACTACACCAATGATTTAGATTATTCGGGTGTATTTTCGTCAGGGTATCCCGTTGAACTAACCTTAAATGTGTTACAGCAGGAATTGCAAGATCCTAGTTATCACACCTTTCCATACTCGAATACGTTTGAACATGGGAATTTGCTTCCGGAGTTCACAATGGGGCCAGAGCTACCGTCTCTACTGCCGCCGTTTCCAGATAGTTTGACGGACCAAGGAAGTGGTGTTGATGCATTGCCTCCTTGGCGCGATTGTGGATTTCAGGGACATGCCCATGTACTCCATTTCTTTTATTAGTTATCGTATAATTTTAGTTTAACTATTCTTTGTATGTTAGAGTTGTTTAGATTACTTTAGCATCATAACTATATTATAATCAACCATTTTAAACATGTATAATTAATCAGCTTGAAGAGGTAAGTAGCGTGAAAGCGCAGAAACAAGATGCGAGTAACGAAGAAAGGAGTTTACCTGCAAAAAGTTTGGCGGCAAGGGCGAGGCGAAGGAAGATAAGGGAGAAGACACACGAGCTCGGGAAGCTAATTCCTGGTGGTCATAAGATGAACACAGCTGAGATGCTTCAAGCTGCTTTTATGTACATTAAGTTCTTGCAGGCTCAAATCGGTGTTCTCAAACATTTGGCCTTATATCCGGTAATCATCCATGCATGCACATGCACCACTTTTTCATACACAATAACACATACATATTTATTAAAATGTCCGTTATCTTTATTTGCTATACTATGTACTTAAACTATATGATATTAAAGTTCAGGATAACCACAATTCATTTTATCATATTTAAGTTTAGCAACTTTAATAACCTTGAGCTTAACATCTAACGATAACTTACATAGTTGCTGAATTTTTCGAGCTATAAAGATATGCAAAGAAAACTTAATTGTATCAAATGCAATAAAAATGTTAAATTCTTAAAAGCATGGATGACTTAAAACTTTTATTGGATTCAATACAATTAAGTAATCGTTGCATATCTTAATATATCTACCTTTAGTGTAACATCTAACCCCACATTAAAATAAATGTTTACCTTTACAATTTTGAGTTTTCTCATAATAGATGTCAAATTATGATTATAACCTATCAAATTGTCTATAAGTATATAAGTAGATAATTTTAGGGTTTTGCTATTTAGTTTGTGGCCACAAGTTCTACATTTAAAAGTTAAAAAGATGCACCAAGTGGTTTGTATATTATAAAGTCTGTGAGTAGTTATGTGCGAATGTGAGTGGTTTATTTATAAGTACAAACATTCAATCCATGTCTTACTATATTACTTTCCATGTAAACTTGTAAATAATGTTTTTAAAGTAGTGCTATTTATACCTAACACTCATGCATAAATACATGTTTATTGTGTAAATCACTTGTATATTTATATTATGTACTTTTCTTTTTCAAATTCTCACCATTTACTTTTTCAAATCAACTAATCAAAGCATTAGGTAAGTAAGTGAGCATTATTAGTAGACACAACAATCATTTTTCATTTTTTTATATCTATGTGTAAACTTTATATATTATCTGCAGGAAAGTGAAGAAGTGTTGGGTAATGGAGAAATGCAGGATTTGGTGACTTGTGCCTTGATTCAAGAGAAGTTGTACACAGCAGAGAAGTGCATTGGACCAAATACTTTGCAAAAACTCGTCTAAGGACCAACATTAAGTGCTTTTGTCTTAAACTGGTTATAATTTATGCTACTAATTTTGCTAATCATCTTTTTCATTAAGTAGTGCAATCACATAGTTTGAAGCTGAGTTTAGGATGATATAATTCCCCTATTTTTTTGTGGGTATGTTAGATCTTGATCTTTCCCTTTATCTTGTAAATTTTTAGCTCGTTTTCAAGAAAAAGGAACGTACGCTATTTATGTTTTATGAAAGTTTGATTTTATCAATTGTTCAGATTGAATATAAGAATATGGGAGTATCACATCACCATAAACGTTCTCTAAGCATATCGCTCTTAGCTTTTTATTGAATTTGAAACAAGTTTTTATAAATTTAGAATTAATTTAAAAACAGGTTGGATCATTTAGCTTGTAATGTGTTGTTGAAATCGCCGTTTAAAAAAAACATTATATTACATATAGGTCATGTACAATTGAACTAAAAAAACTATTCGATTAAAATTCACCTAAGAAATCTTGTGAACAAAAGCATAAAACTATCAAATTATCATATTTTATATGCTACGATTTTTTAAAACAAAAATAAACAACTCGGACAATATAGTTGTATAACACTTTATTTTGTTTCTAAATGCTAGTGACCAATTTGCTACTTTTCATACTTAGAGGTGGATTTATGCAATTTGCTACTTTTTATATTGCTTGACTGATTCCTCCACGTTTTATGTTAAGTACAACCCCCTAACTACTCATCTTTATATATATAAGGTAGGTCCACTGTCATTCTTTGTGTAGCTTCAGTTACAATTGTGGTTTTACTCATTCACTTGTGTTCAACTTCAAATCTTTATGTAAAGTACCATTGTCAATGGCGTCTCTTAGCTTTTGTTCCAACTGGCCAACATTGTCACAGCTCCGCCACAAAGTCCCTCAACCACTCGAAAACTCACCATTTCATGATAACTTTAACCTTTTCGAACCGAATAATAATAACCACTTCTTAACCT